>ML784045.1:261220-276368 GCA_009831015.1 Picea engelmannii | reverse complement strand
GGGCTCAGAATCCTCATTCTTGTCTGCTTTAAATGATGCTTCTCTGGAGGTGGGTTTATCTTTAACTATTCTCATTTCATATGCAGTCAATGTTCTGAGAAGTTGGTCAAACTGCAAGGTTTTCATATCATTAAGTTCTTCTACAGTAGAGACCTTCGGATTGAACCTATCTGGGAGAGATCTCAAGATTTTCTGAACTAAAGAAGGTTCGCCAATTATTTCACCAAGTGCCTTCATTGCATTTACCATTTCTTCTACTCTCAGAAAGTATTTTCCAACAGTTTCATCTTCCTTCATCTTCATCTGTTCAAACTGTATTCTGTAGGTTTGAAGCTTTGCATCCTTTACCTTCTCATTACCCTCATAACTGTTAATGAGTTTGTCCCACATTTCTTTGGCAGTTCCCAGGTGCATAACTTTTACAAATTATGCTTCTACAATCCCACTCAAGATAGCATTCATAGCCTTAGCGTTGAAGCTAAATTATAGTTTGTCATCCTTATTAGCTAGCACAACTGGCTTTACATAACCAGTCTCTACCACATCCTAGACATCTGCACCTAAAGCCATTATGTAGGTTCTCATTCTAACTTTCCAGAAGGAAAAGTTTGTTCCATTGAACAGAGGGGCCTTATTGGTTGAATTTCCTTCATGGCTTGACATGTTTAAGCTCTAGGATCTACCCTTAGATAAAAGGGGCCGGCTCTGATACCAATTGTTAAACAACTGAGGGGGGGGGGTGAATCAGTTGTTATCGTGCTTAAACAATTATGGTTCTTTTAAACTCTTTGTAGAGATACTAAATGATGATCACAATAATGCAGGGAAATAAACAATGGCACTTTCAACATCATTCATATATATGAGAAACACAGAAACAGATATTTCCCGAGGAAACCCATGCAGGGTAAAAACCCCTTTTTCTTTATATGATAAGTAATGGTTACATTCTTTACAGTATCATACATATGAGCACCAAATCATAATGAGGCTACAACCTCAGTTTTGCAAGTTGCAACTTGCTGAGAGCACCAACTCTCTGTTTTCTCTAGCACCCTCTAGAGGGAAGCACCAACTCCCTGATTTCTCTAGCACCAACTAGAAGGAAGCACCAACTCCCTGGTTTCTCTAGCACCAACCAGAAGGAAGCACCAACTCCCTGTGTTCAAGCACCCACTTGAACCTTTGAGGACACAAGTCCTCCCTATCTCCTCCCGACCACCCTGATATATGAATATTTGCTACTGAAACTTATTACAGTGATATGAGGTTCAACAATGGCTTACCAGACTCATCACTGTTCTGCTGCATTTCGTTGCTCTGTCTACCTCATTGCCTTTCTGCAAACATCACTTGCGTTGTCTGTTCTTCCTCTTTTTATGCTCTGTGCGCCATGTCCATTCACTATACAGTTCCTCTTCTATTCTCTTCAGTTGCTGCACTCTCCTCCTTCTTCACATATGAATCACCTTCACCAACAACAATCACAACAACCTCCAACAACAACAGTCACAACATCTCTTCTATGTACCATGTACTTATAGCTTCTGTGCACCTTGTGCATGCAATGTGTGCAATGCCTCTGCATGCTGACTCCGCGTCATTATCCTCCACCTCTCGAGTGCTCTGTCTGATCATCGCCGTGACTCTTCAGCTTCTCTGGTGGTTCGCCCCACGTTTCCAGCATCACTGTATGTTATACTGAGATTCCTCAGCCTCTCTGGCAGTTTGAGACTCTTTGTCTTCTCTATGACAGTCGAACTCACCTTCTCTGTTTCAGTTACAGGCCTCAATGCTCATCAGCTGTCAATCACCTCCGCGAACAACTTCATCCCTCTCAGAGACTCTTCACCTCCTCTATCAGTCATCCCAAAGTGTCTTTGAGTCCTCAGGAAGAATCGTCAATGGTTACTAGTAGTTACACTGTGAGGATCAACATTGGCCCTCCGATCATGCTCATTTTCACCTCCATCGTTGGATTAACTCTGATGGGTTCTTGCGTTATTTACCCATTTCGCACTTTCTCAATTCTGAGATTCTGTGATTCGACACTCCCATACGCGATCCCCGAAGTTCCGAGGCGAAGATTCTCTACACTAAGTCCTTCCTCCAGGTGACCACACATGATGACCACAAGTTGTGCTAAAAGGCGCTGCGAATTTATGATCTTCATCAACCCTGATCGACGGTCCGCGATCTTGAAAAATTAACGGTCCATATCTCTTCACGATCTCGTATCTCGCTGTTCCTTAGATGGATATTCTCGTCACTCCAAGTCGCGATAGGCGAGACTCAGAGATGAAGTTCAGATCAACGGTCCTGATCTGATCTCTATTCAACGGTTGCGATTGAATCGCGATTTCGCATATCGCGAAATCGACATTCTTGATGCATTTGTTTCTTTTCTTTTGAAATCGTGATTCATGAAACTCTGACACAACTATAATCAACGGTCTAAATTCATTCTCGATTCAATGGCTGCGATTGAATCACGATATCGCATTTCGTGAAATCGTGATTCTTTTATTTTCTTTTTGAATTCGCGATTCACGAAACTCCGATAAGGATTTGGATCAACGGTCCAGATCAAACCTTTGATCTGACGGCTCATGTTACATCACGATTTCGAGAAGTTAAGGAACCCTGTTCCTTTGACTCTCCAGTCAGTGAACTTACGATATTTCCCTACGTGTCCTTCTTGATGATGGACTGTCCTCCTTCTTTCGGGATTATCGTGCAGGTTTTCCTCGATCCAACGGTGGTCGGACCCTGCGCTCAGATATGACGCATGAGATCTATCCTCCTCTTTAGCACACTCTTCTTGTCTTTAATCAGATCTGAAGGCCCTCATGCTGTCGGGAATTTTGGATGGGATCCAATGATCAGCGATGCTTCTCCTCCAAGCTTACACATCCTTCTTACTTGGAAGAATTTCGACTCTGCGCTAATTCCTCCTGAGCCTTCGTTGTTCTTGTTTGTCCATTGAAGCACACTCTGATCCTGCCATTTTCACTGTTGCACTTTCCATCAATGACAAGCATACGCTATCTATTAAGCATTTTCCAATAGGTCCCGATTCCTCCGGGATTTTGGGACTTTCGATGTCCTGTTTCCTTCGACCTCGAGAACTCCGATTCTCCGAGTGCCGATATCCCGATCCTTCGATGCATTCCTGCCACCTGTCCCTCTGAATGGATGGTTTAGATTATGTCGGGGTTTTCGACTTGGATTTTCCCTAATCTCTTATCCACGGGAATGTCGATCTCCCGATGCGCCAAAACGCTGATGGCGCTTGATCTCCGCCACATGCCCTCACTAACGGACGGTCTAGATCCTCGTTGGGATTTCGCGGCTATTGATGTCCTAGTTCTCATGACCTCGAGAACTCCGATTTTCTGATGGCCAATATCCCGATTGCCTATCGGGACTTCTCTCCTCCTATTCATGGGGTTAACTCCCGCACAAATCTTGCAGATCCTACGGTTGTTGGGGATTCTTAGCAAGATCTAATGACTCAGATCACTTTCTCCTGTGCACTCCTCCTGGACGTAGAAAATCAACGACCCATATCTTCTTTCTCTGCCTGATCCGATGGCTCCTGTTGCTCCCCCTGAGCTTCTTGTGCACTTTCTTCCTTCCCAGACTTGGACAAATCTCCAGTTCTCAAAGGCTTCGACCTTTTCTTCTTCTCTTCTCTGCGAACTCCTCAACCTTGAGCTTCACTGCGCATATAAGGACGATGTTCCTAATGAGATTTTCCATCTGCTCCAGCAACCTCTCACTAAGTCTCTGGGTGTTCAGTAACCCTGCGAAGGTTCCCTCAGTGGACCCTTCCTCTAACTTCCAGAACTCAAAGAGTTCTTTCCTCTTCTCCTGTGCCTATCTGAACACAGACTCAACGCCCTCCTGGCAGAGTATCTTCTCTCAGAACATCCAATGGTTCTGTCTCCTTTCTGTGCACCTATGCACTTGCTCGATGCCCACCTAGCAGAGCTCCCACAGAATCCTCAGTGATTCTATCTCTTCTTTCTGAACTCCTCAACAAAAGTCTTCCCCTGTGCACTCCTTGCACTGGCTCAATGCCCTCCTGGAAGAGCTTCACAGAACTCCTCAGAGATTTTGTCTTCTTCCTGAACTCACGGTCGATTTCTTCTTCAGTACCTCATGCTTACGCTCAATGCCCACCTGGCAGAGCTCCTACAGAATCCTCAGTGATTCTGTCTACAACTGTGTCTCAGATACACAGCCCTTCCTCCAAGGTATTCAGAAACCTTGAGGTCTTCCTCCTTGAGATGTTGACTCCAGTTCTTGTGCCGCAACACGTCTTTGTCTGAACCTGTAGTGTTCAGAAGTGCATCCTCAGTGCACCGGTATTCAGAGACCGTTGTACTCTGTCACGCCCTCCTGGCATGAAACCTCAAATACCTTCACCTGAAATCACACAAACTCCTTGCAAATGCATAACTACAGTATACATCTATAGCATACCATGGAACACACACAGGCATTCACATAACACAGAATGACATGCAGGAAAATTGCTTTGTTATATTAACAATGGCAAATGCCTGTATTTTACATAGTGTTGTCGAGCTCTCCTCGACTCTTCTCTTCTCTTCTCTACATGAAGATCCTCACACCACTTACCACTCCTCAAAATGAGATATGAAAATCTCTTTTACCTGAGGAGGTTCTTCCTTCTCCAGAATCATCCAGAATTTTCCAGGATTATCTCGAATAATTTACAATGTACAAGGAGGGTGTCCATATCCCATTTCCCTCCAATCTACCTACCCTATTCAATTACATTAAATGGGTTGTCTAGTCCAGCGTCTGGATCTAGATCTCATTCATTACACACATTAAAGGCCAAACTACCTAACGCCTGCATAAGCACGGCTTCTACAACTCACCAGCTTAAACACATTTAAATTACATAAATGAGGCTGCGCCTCCCTTTCATCCTTGAATGCATGCACGCTGACGTGGCTGGCTGGCTGGTTGGATGATGTGGAGAGATGCTCCTGCATCAAACTCCTCAGCTGAAAAATCATGAGTTCCTGCTCATGCGCTTCCCCTCTAAGCTGTTGGAATCGCCCTGGATCCCAAATAAGTCTTTGGAGCTTTTCATCTGCTCCATTATGTTGTTGCTGCTGTTGCTTCTGCTGCGCTGCTGCTGTCGCTGCTTTTCTGCTCAGCCTCTCCTCGCTGGCAGTTTATACTGACCTCAACATCAGCCTTCTGATCTCTTCGATCACTTCATCCAGCTGCTCCAGTGGCTGGTCCTGTTTTTGCAGTCTCCTCAGCTGCAAAAAATTTTGGCCATTGAGCAGATCATCATGATCTCTTGTGCCTCCTTCTTCATCTTCCAACCTCACCTGTTGGATGCGCATTCCCTGCACTCTCACCCTTTCTTCCAGGGCTTCCATCTGCTGCCACAGATCAACAAAGAAAATGCTGTCTGCTCCTGCTACAAACTCCCATGTTGCAGTCTCTTCAGCTTCGTGGCTGAGAATGCTGAGCCATTCCTCGGAATGCTCATTTTCCTCTCCATCTACTTCTTTTGCTGTCATCTTCAGTTCTACAGCTTCTTCCCTTTCAGCTCCCTGGCTGAAATCATCGAGTCGTTCCTCAGAATGCTCCTTCTCTTTTCTTTCTTCTGCTTGGGCAGTCTTCACCATCTGCACCAATTCCTCTTGGATAGTCATCGTCAGCTGTGACTGTTCCTCTATTGTTGTTGCATCTGCAACACCAATTTCTGCCTCCTCCTGGGCAAATGGTAGGAATATTCCAATTCCCCCAATCATCAAAAGATCATCCTGATCTTTCACCTTTGTCAGCTGCATCTGCTGATCCAAGTCCATATTTGAGATCACTTCCTCTGTCAGCTCCCCTGGCTGATTCCAACTCACTTCTGAGTTTATGAGACCCACAGATAGTCTCATCTGCTCATCCCTGCTCACCTGGCAATATGGGATGCTTCCGTTGCCCTTCTGGCAGACTTTGAGATCCCGCAGCGATCTCTTATCATTGCCCTCCTGGAAAATTGAAATTCCTTGACTGTCCTCCTGACAGTCCGTGAGATCCCCAGCTGATCTCAACTCGTTGCCCACCTGGAAAATTGTAATTTTCTCTCTACCCTCCTGGCAGTGCTTGAGATCCTCAGCTGATCCCAATTCATCTTCTTCATCATCGAGACCTCTCCCAGTCTCCAGCTCACAGTGATAAATCATCTTTTCCTCTGTGGCCTTGAGGTTTCCAACATACCTCAACCATCTTTTTAATATCCTATGTTGTCTTATGACCATCAGCTACTTGACTGGCCATTTTTATTTTTCCCTCTTCATGGGCAATTCATGCATTCGTCTCCTCCTCCTATCCTGCCGCATCCGCAGTTTGAGCTTCTCTATGTCCGCTTTTAATTCATAGAGCTCTCTGGTCATTTCTTTATCAAATTCCGCAAGATTTTCTACCTTGCTCTTCTTCCTCCCAGCATGCCTATGGTCTTCAGTAACCATGGTGCCGTCTCTGTCTGCTCTCCTAGAAAACATGTTGTCACTCTACATCCCTGAGTGTTCCAGCTTCATCCTCCTACAGTCTCCCTGACTGTCTATGGACTGCTGCCTACCTGCAAACAAGTCCTTACAGAGTCCTCAACAACTCTGTTTTCTCTTGCTTTCCTCTTTCTCCTCTTGCCTGAAGTATACAGACAAGAATATCATCTCTGATACCACTCTGACGCAGTGAGAGTACGCGCACACCCTACAGTGTCTCTGCACGTACCTCCCGCTCTTAGGATCGATCACAATTTCACCTTCTGAGCCGAAGCGGCTCCTTTGATTCCTGCCTGGAATCACGGTGAAAATATGACGCATAGGTCTTTTTCTTCACCTTCTCGGCCTCTGCACTGGACCGCGAACTATTCCCCACGGGAAAATCTGCTTATCGGGCTTCAGGGTTTCGTGTTCCCCGTTGTCGAGAGTTTCTTCCTTCTGCAACTCCTGATCTCCAATGCGCCCTTTTCACGATAGCCCTCTTGGATACAGGTCTTGGCCCATATGAACGTTAACACTTGACCTCGGTCAAACCTCTCATCGTGGTTTCAGGGTTTTCGATGTCACAATGTTTACGTTCACGGAATTCACGATCTGCCGAATCCCGACGCGCCTCTGCTTCAGCTAGCCCTGGTCCACATGACCGCTACCCCGTGACCACAGCCTTACCCCGTGACCACAGCCTTACCCCGTCAGGGTTTCGGGTTTTGCAATTCCAAAGTGCATACGCTTACGGGATTCCCGATCCCTCGAATCTCGATCCTCCATCAGGCTGACAGCTGTCTTCCACTACGCCGTTGTCCTC
Source organism: Picea engelmannii (assembly GCA_009831015.1). Taxonomy (NCBI): domain Eukaryota; kingdom Viridiplantae; phylum Streptophyta; class Pinopsida; order Pinales; family Pinaceae; genus Picea; species Picea engelmannii. Next base: position 269,009 of record ML784045.1, on the reverse strand, counting down.
CTTCTTTGTTGTGCTGACAACTGGCCCCCACTGATCGGGGTTTCACGTTTCATGATTTCAAAAGGCACGAACCACTTGTCCCTGGGATCTTCGATATCCCGATGAACCAACTTCTGATGGGCGTTTCCCTGTCGGGACTTTCCCGATGACACTGATGATTGCCACGTGTCCCCTCTGATGGACGGTCTCGATTCCTCTAAGATTTCAGGACTTTCGATATCCTGTTTCCTTCGACCTCGAGAACTCTGATTCTCCGAGTTCCGATATCCTAATCCTTCGATGGATTCCTGCCACCTGTCCCTCCGAACAGATGGTTCAGATTATGTCGGGGTTTTCGACCTGGATTTTCCCCGATCTCTTATCCATAGGAATGTCGATCTCCCGATGCGCCAAAACATTGATGGTACTTGATCTCCGCCATGTTCCCTCACTAACGAATGGTCCAGATCCTCGTTGGGATTTCACGGCTGTTGATGTCCCGGTTCTCACGACCTCGAGAACTCTGATTTTCCGATGGCCAATATCCCGATTGCCTGTCGGGACTTCTCTCCTCCTATTCATGGGGTTAACTCCCACGCAACTCCTGCAGATCCGACAGCTGTCGGGGATTATGAGCAAGATCTAATGGCTCAGATCACTTTCTCCTGTGCGCTCCTCCTAGACATAGAAAATCAATGACCCAGATCTTCTTTCTCTGCCTGATCTGACGGCTCCTATTTCTCCCCCTGAGCTTCTTGCGTGCTTTCTTCCTTCCCAGACTTGGACAAATCTCCAGTTCTCAAAGGCTTCGACCTTTTCTTATTCTCTTCTCTTTGAACTCCTCAACCCTGAGCTTCACTGCGCATATAAGGACGATGTTCCTCTTGAGATTTTTCGTCTGCTCCAGCAACCTCTCACTGAGTCTTCGGGTGTTCAGTAACCCTACAAAGGTTCCCTCAGTGGACCCTTCCTCTAACTTCCAGAACTCAAAGAGTTCTTTCCTCTTCTCCTGTGCCTATCTGAACACAGACTCAACGCCCTCCCGGCAGAGTATATTCTCTCAGAACATCCAATGGTTCTGTCTCCTTTCTGTGCACCTATGCACTTGCTCGATGCCCACCTAGCAGAGCTCCCACAGAATCCTCAGTGATTCTATCTCTTCTTTCTGAACTCCTCAACATAAGTCTTCCCCTGTGCACTCCTTGCACTGGCTCAATGCCCTCCTGGTAGAGCTTCACATAACTCCTCAGAGATTCTGTCTTCTTCCTAAACTCACGACCGATTTCTTCTTCAGCACCTCATGCTTACGCTCAATGCCCACCTGGCAGAGCTCCTATAGAATCCTCAGTGATTCTGTCTGCAACTGTGTCTCAGATACACAGCCTTGCCTCCAAGGTATTCAGAAACCTTGAGGTCTTCCTCCTTGAGATGTTGACTCCAGTTCCTGTGCCGCAACACATCTTTTTCTGAACCCGCAGTGTTCAGAAGTGCATCCTCAGTGCATTGGTATTCAGAGACCGCAATACTCTGTCATGCCCTCCTGGCATGAAACCTCAAAGACCTTCACCTGAAATCACACAAGCTCCCTGTAAATGCATAACTATTGTATACATCTACAACATACCATGGAACACACACAAAAATTCACATAACACAGAATGACATGCAGGAAAACTACTCTATTATATTAACAATGGCAAATGCCTGTATTTTACAAAGTGTTCTTGATCTCTCCTCAACTCTTCTCTTCTCTTCTCTACATGCAGATCCTCCCACCACTTACCACTCCTCAAAATGAGATATGAAAATCTCTTTTACCTGAGGAGGTTCTTCCTTCTCCAGAATCATCCAGAATTTTCCAGGATTATCCCAAATAATTTACAATGTACAAGGAGGGTGTCCATATCCCATTTCCCTCCAATCTACCTACCCTATTCAATTACATTAAATGGGCTATCTAGTCCAGCATCTGGATATAGATCTTAGTCATTACACACATTAAAGGCCGAACTACCTAACGCCTGCACAAGCATGGCTTCTACAACTCACCTGCTTAAACACATTTAAATTACATTCATTACAAATATTAAATGAGGCTGCGCCTCCCTTTCATCCTTGAATGCACGCGCGCTGACGTGGCTAGCTGGATGGCTGGCTGATGTGGAGAGATGCTCCTGCATTAGTATGGCCTGTTGCAAACCTTGGATATTGTCCTTAATCTGACTGAACACCTTCTCCTTCTTAGCTTCCTGCTTCTCTGCTATCTCTAGCAAAGCAACGTTTAGTGTTGTAACGATGAAGTCGAAGTCGTCTGATGTGAGGGTGGTCTCAAATTTGGTCCTGTTTGCTTTGGATTTCTTTCTTGAAGAAGGCTTCGGAGGGGAAACCTTCCTTTTCTTTGAGGGATCCTCCTCATCTCTAGGCAGTGTAACCTCACCTTTCTTTGGTTCAACGTCTACGCCATCTATCTCTCTGCCATCTCCTCCTTGCTCTGTTGAGATGGAAGTGGTCTTCATGGATGAGTTGTCTAAATCATGGACCTCTTCAGTCTTGTTTGTCTTTCTAGGTCCAGGTATATCCGTCGTAGTTTCTGGACTGTCAACATTGGATATCTCCGCAGGGTACACTAGAACAAGGAGGTCCACTAACCATTCCTTGGTAATATCTTCGAAGTCATCCTCCATCAACTTGTAGTATGACTGCAGCTATTGTTTATGCTCATCAACGCACGTTGTGATATAGATGAAATGGTAGTCTGTGCTGAATTTCATCAAGGGCCTAAACCTGTGGAGAGTGTTCGGGGTTATATGAGGCACAGACTGGATGGATACCTTCAACTAGTTGTAATAAGTGTGGAAGATGACATTTAATTGGCACTTCTTGTTCATGTCATTTTAGTACCATAGTGTACTGAACTTCATGGCCAGAGGTTAAAACAACTCGATGTCTGGGAAGGTCACACCTTCTGACATCTCCCATGCGATCAAAGCGATCATGATGAGAATCTAGCTGAAGTGGAACTCATATCCTTGATATTGCACTTCCCTGTAGTCTAATTCCAACTGGTTTACAAGGTACTTCTCCCAATTCATTTGTAGGCCCTCCGCGCACTTCCCTGCAAGGTCGACTACAAATCTAGTCACTTGGGTGGGTCAAGTCTTGCGAATTAACTTCCCTGCGATCAATTGATAGGATAGGCACACTGTGCCACTCTGGATAGAGACTACCTTGTAGCCTCGCGTTCCCTTCTCAACATCCATGTAGGTGTCTTTTATATTCTGTGCAAGAGCGTGATGCATGGTCTTCCCAGGATAGAAATCATGTGGGTCAAGGACTTGCATGCTCAGCCCGGTGATCTAGTTTATCAATGTCGGATCCACTTTGATGCAGTGGTTCAACCAAAAGTATCTGCCATGGTAGCAGGACAGTAGCAACTAGATGCATGCGTTCACTTCTTGGTGCCTACTGAAGTGAGGAATATTCATGACATTGAGGAGGGTGGACTACACGAGGTTCATGGTCCATGACTGGGGTATTATCTTCAAGTTCTTTCCCTTGGTTCTGGACATATACTTGTGCAAGGTGAGCATGTTGTACACATTCCTTTCATCGAGGTTGAAGTCACTAAACTTCAATGATGCGATCTTATCTTGGTCTGCATGCACTGCGCGTATCCCCTTCGGGAGGTACCCAGTGACTAATTCATATTCAAAGTCTCTGGGCACACTGTCTCGGTTTATTGCACCACTCAGAGGTGGTAGATAGGCAGGTAGGATGCTTGGAATCATCTTAGAATTCACTAAGTCATCCTTGTGCTTAGTTCACCTTTCACAGGATGGTCCATCTCCGTGAGCATTGGATGGGGATGCTTGCACTATTTTTGTGGATGAAGCCTGGATACCTTCAGACATCAACATGGCTTTCTCAGTCATGAAGTCGATCAAAACTTCCTCAGTAGCTTTCTCTGCAGCGCTCAATGCTTCCGACATAAGCACTTGGGGTGAACAATTCGTGGGTTCGGGGAGCAATTTAGACATGGTAATGAGATAGATAGTGAGAGAACAATGATCATTGTATAACCTTTGGCTTAGTCTGTGGGCTCGAATTCTCAATTAGCAAAAGTTTTCTCAGTGCATTGAGCGACGTGATAAATAAGTAACTCGACAACGATTTTCTTACAATGGGTATGAGCCTCCATTAACTCTTGTTCGATCTGTTATGGCATGGCCTAACAGTCTGATCACAAACCTTTATTTCTTTTCTGCCCGTTCGAAGCGCGATTTGAATGGATATATCGGCCCCAACGGCTATATTTCTTTTTCATGGCGAAGTGCCATGTGTCATTGTTCTGATATCCTAGCGAAGCTCCAATTCTGCAATTTTTCTTTCTACGAGATCTCCTCTAGAACCTCCTGTAACTTTTCAGTCTTAGCCCTCTTCTTTCTTAACTGTTGATCCTTTTTTCCAGTGAGCTTCGTCTCGGTAGTTCTTTTTCCATTCTGATTCTTATCTTCTTTTAACATAGTCACTATGCGTTGTTTAGATTATTTCCTAGGATTAAGGGGTAATATCTTTTCTTTATCTGGAGTAAGTACTTCAGTCTTCTATGGGTCTTCTAGTGTTCTTGCAGTTTCAACATTAGGGTCTCTAGTGTCAAATATCTTTGATCTATTCTCCTGTTCTTCAATCAATTGTGAGATCTTTCTGGTCATGAAATCTTTTAATTCTTCTTTCTTCTGCTCCAAAACTTCTTCTTCTTCTTTTCGTCTGGCTTGATCTCTATCAATCCAAGGTTTTCCTATTAACATGGTAAATGGGGCACAGTTCTCAATAAATTGAATAATCTCAAAATATTCTTTCATCGAAGTTCCATTGACAGTCATACATATCTGAGTGAGCCTCCCACACAGGTTTACTAGTTTTCCTCTGAATAACCCTAGTCCTCTTAATGAAGGAATCATAGCAGGCCTTCCTATATCTTCCCAAGTTCTCTCTATCATGATATTCACCTGTGTTTCTTCATCTAGAACACAGTCAATCTCAAAGTCTCCTATTCTTGCTTCAAGGCATTCCTTGTCTTTAAATATCTCTAATAGTCTAACATGTCGATGGTCATCCAAGGTGTCTTTCATCTTCTCTTATTTTTTATGGTGTTCTTCTATAGCCTTAGTTTCTGGATCTGTCTTAGGGTTTCCTTGTCTTATTTTCATATTTTCAAGCTTAGCAATCATTCTGGGGCAATCCAACACTTCATGGTCTAGAGATTTGCAAAAAAGACAACTAGGTCTTCCACCAGGGCATTCCTTGGCCAGATGTTCCGGTCTTTTACAACTATAATAGAGGGTTAATCCTCTCTTTCTTTTAAATGATTCCCGAACTCTAATGTACTACGCACTAGGATCATAGGAACTAACCTACAATAAATTATTTCTAGGATCCTGCATCCATTTGTTAGTCCAAACATTCTTTCTATGCATTGGTATAACATATCTTTCACTAGTCTTATCAGATCTATTCATATCAAACCTTCTTTCATCTATTAGTTCCCTAGTTTTTAGGCTAGGGAAAATCCTATCAATCATACCTAGATCCATACTCTAGAAACAAAAATTTCTACTTATCTTACTTCTACATAGAACAAAGCTTCCAGATCTAAAACTTTTAACTATTCTTACCTTTATCAGAGCACAGGGTTTGCATATCTTACCTCTTTTAATCAGAAATTCTTACTTTTACCTTTCTTAGAGCACAAAGATTTTAGATCTTTCTTCTTTCCTTCAGATCTGGTCTTCTTTCTTTAGATCGAGCTTCTTTCTTTCAGATCTTCCCTTCTTTCTTTAGCACAAATATTTATAAATCAAGTAGAATACTGTGCACTAGGGCACATATCTACGCATAGAGATTTCACTGTTTCAGGATGGATATTTTCACAAAGATTCTTCTTTCTCAGTTCCCAACAATCACAATTTCAGGTCCCGACAATGGAACCATTTTTTGGCATAGGGGAAGACCCAGGGCTCAACGCTACAACAATGCACCAACAAATCCCTAACTACCATCCCTTTCAGCAACACCTGTGAAGCATATGAAGTCTCACACGAGGTAGAGGAAGGGGTGGTTGCAAGACTCAGGTGTCTGCAAGATTAGCTGGGACATACATCTATGATTATAATACTTAATACAACTCTTAGCATCATTAGTTCCTTAATATGTAATCACTATTCACTTCGCTGATACAGCAAAGCTTCACAATATTCACACTAATCTACAATATTCAAGCACTTAGCATATACAAATGGATCAGAATGTGCATATCAAGCACTACGCATGACTATCTAGATCAGATATATCATTCTCTCATATAATAAGCACAAAGCATAAATAGATCTATATAAACATATCAGAGCACTTAACATATAACATATGAACACATCAAGACAAAGCACAAAGCACATAACACAATGTTTACATGGTTCACCCCCACTCTAGGGCTACGTCCACCAACTCTTCTTATTTATTTTCTTCGATCAATTGGTTACAAGAACAAAGCCATCAAAACCCTTACTCCACGCAGGACAGAAGATCTGCACAGCTCGCTAGATCCTTCTTCCTTGTGCTACAACACTAAGCTCTCCACAATCCGCTACAAGGATTTGCACTTAGCTCTGCAATTCTCTTATAGTCATGCACAAATCACTTACAGACTCTACTCACACTTAGCATACATTCACATCACATAAATGCACTATTCTCTCCTTTCTTACATTGCCTATCCTTCTATTTATACATACAAAATAGGCCTAAACATGGGTAAAACCATGGGCCGACATCCCATTCCCGTTACATATTCCAAAAGCCAAAAAAGGGCCCAAAAGGGGGCCAAGATCCCGTGATCTCTGCTTTGTCTTGCGCTCCTCCTTCGACAGGCTATCAAAGTCCCAAAATAGGTCAACATGACCAAGAAACTCCCAAAACTTGGTCAAGGGCCAACATATGATGATGGAAGAAAGTGGGTGTGTCAGAAAAATTTAAGTCCAAAAACCCTCCCATATCTTTAAGGCATGCGAATAGTCTATCCATGTCAAATTTCAATGCAAACAGATACAATTTGAAAAAATTTCAACGTTGGCCCCATTCACATGTCACTGTTGTCTACCTCTAGTATTTTTATGGTGTCAAATAAGAAATCAACGAAAAAGAGGGATTTTTCATCAAAAATATGACACATATACATTGTATATACATTAATGTAGAACTTGAAAGAGAAATGAAGAAAGACTGATGAAAACTTAAAACTTGCATCAACCAAATTGTGTACTTTGAAAGAAAATTAGGGTTTATGGTTTACATGATGAATTGATGATGGAAGAAAGTGGGTGTGTGAGTGAAATTTGAGTCCAGAAAACCTCCCATATCGTTAAGGCATGTGAATAGTGTATCCATGTCAAATTTCAGTTCATACAGAAACTCATTGAAAAAATTTCAACGTTGGCCCCATTCACAGGGCATTGTTGTCAGTGTCTAGTCCTAGTACAATTTTCGTTCATTGTTCCATGTTCCTTATTTTGTGTTCCTCATTCCTCATTCCTTGTTCCTCGTTCCTCGTTCCTTGACCATGGTGTAGTCCCAAAGATTCATTATTTTTGTACAAAAAATACTAATGGCATAAAATGTCCCACACAAAGACCAAATTAATATTCGCTACATAAGTCTTTTGTCTTTTTTCAAGGACTATATAATGAATATCAATTCTAAGAAGATTCAAATAGGACCGAAGTGTTGGAAATACTAGAATAACTGAGAGGGGGGG
>ML784045.1:211281-240275 GCA_009831015.1 Picea engelmannii | reverse complement strand
ATGATGAGATGTCTTCTTTGGTGCAAAAGTTTTTCTTGAAAATTTTCTTTGTAGTTATTTTACCTTTATATGTTTGTCTACCTTTTGAGTAACCTTCATCATTTCTCTTTTTCTTATGAGGACATTTGTTAGCAAAATGACCATTACCATCACAATTAAAAAAAATTAAAGGAAGCTTACCTCTGTACCTACCGTTGGTTCCCTTGTTCAGTCTTTTGACGAAGTTGGCCACTTCTTCATCATCTTCCGAGACGTCACTACTGCTACTATATTCTTCTTGTTCCTTTTTCTTTTTCTTTGATCTTTTGGATTCTTTGAAGGCCGCTTCTTTTATATCTAGATTTTCCTGTTCAATTCTCATCTCATATGCTGTGAATATTCCATGCAGTTCATCCATGCTTATTGAGTTTAGATTTGATCTTTCTTCTAGTGTTGATATCTTAGGTTTGAATCTCATAGGAAGAGATCTTAGTACCTTTTGAACAATTACAGATTCTTCGATTTCTTCTCCCAATCCTATGATTGCATTCACTGTTTCATTGACTCGTAAGAAGTAGGTTGCGATATCTTCATCTTCCTTCATTTTTAGTTCTTTGAACTGACCTCTGTAAGTTTGAAGCTTTGTTGTTTTGACTTTTGAATCTCCTTCATAAATATTTCGAATCTTGTCCCAAATATCTTTAGAAGATTTACAATGTGCAACTTTGGTGAATATTGTATCACTGAGACCATTCAAAAGTGCATTTATGGATTTGGAATTATTCTCATCGAGTTTCACTGCTTTGTCATTTGTTGGTGGAACTGTTGGTGTTGCGTATCCATCTACAATTGATTGCCAAACTTGAAATCCCTGTGCATGTATATATGCCTTCATCCTTATGCTCCAAAAATCATACTTCTATCCATCAAACAATGTTATTCCATTTTTATACGAGTTGGTACTCTCCATGATCTACCTTTCAGTGGTTAGACTGATTTCTAAAGGAACCTACTCTGATACCAATTGTTGGATTACTGAGAGGGGGGGTTAATTGGTAATAACGTAATTATAATCCTTTTTCTTCAAATGTTATATCAATGTAGAATTATTATCCAATAATGAGCAGTAATAAATAAACAATCACACACATACATAGTACACCAGTGTTTTATGTGGAAACTCAAATCGGGAGAAAACCACGAAATGATTTTTCTTATATGTCTTGAAGAATTACATTCATTAGAAGCATCAACTTCCTTTGTTTTCCAGCTGCAATTGGAAGGAGGCTCCAACCCCCCAGTTTCTCAGGCTACAACCTGAGGGAAGCTCAAACTCCCCAAATCTATGGCTACAACCAGAAGGAGGATACAACCCTTAATTTTCTCTGTATACAACCAGAAGGTGGCTACAACCACCTATCCTTACCCCGTCCTGCCACCCTGAAGTAGAAGTAGAATGATGGAACCACTGTCACACTATCACTGTGAGATATACCATTGTAAACCTGTACCAATAAATTTGAACCATGCATCAACTTGTACCCCAACCTATAATCAACCTGTACCATAAACAAGTGCATCAACCATGCACCAACCTGTACCTCAACCTGTAATCAACCTGTACCATAAACAAGTGCATCAACCATGCACCAACCTGTAATCAACATGTACCATAAACAAGTGCATCAAACCATGTACCAAGTATGTATCAATCATGTGTCAAATACTCATCAACTATGACTCATCAATATGTACCAACATCATCAACTATACACCTCATGTATGTGCGTCAACTCATCAACTACTTGTCTCAAACATGTACTCAACATGTACCTCAACCAAAATCCCTCATCAATTTCATCATCCAAATCTGATTTGTGGCTCTATAATAGACTTGGTGTATATTATCACATTCCTACAAACCTTCCTTGACTTTAAAAACAAGAGACTAGCATTTTCATCAAACTTTTCTTTAGTCTCACATGCCTAGTTTTGGATTAGTCAACAACCCTAACTTGAAGTAATCATAACTTTGAACCTGTAATGTATAAATATTTGAAACTGATACAAAATGTTCTTCAGTGTGTTTTGTGCAATTTCTCCAAGTGGAACTACTTGGAACCTCTCAGAAAAGGAGTTATAGAAAAAATGGCATACCTTGCTGAATTTTGTCTTATTCTAGAGAGTGACCTTGTAGAGCATGCCCCGCACAAAATATTTGATGAAATGATCTAAAAATATTGAAACAAATACTACATACTGTAACCTAACCAACACATTTTTTCTCACTGAATTTGGATCTGTTATGAAGAAGTTATGACGTTTTTACCCGAAACACCTGATTTTGACTAGTTTCAGGACTGGCCACAAACCCTATTTTCCACAGAGTGTAACTCCAAAAATACAACGACCCAAAAGCTGAATTTTGAGCCACAGATACTTGGATATGTTTTCACACATTCATATCAATTTTAGGATCTGAAGCATTATATAAACAAAATTATAGCGAAAATGGTGAGATGACCTGAAAATAACATACCTTAGAAAACACCATCAAAAAAATTTATCCTTCCTTGCATTTCGGCCTTCTTTTCTTCACTTTCCTCAAAATTTCGGCTTAGATATCATTTGTATACCTCAGAAACCTATATATATTCAATATTCTCAAGTTTGTTTCAAATGAGAGAGCCTTGCCTCTTATTTATACTCTCTAAGTAGCTTCCTTAAAAACATCTTATAGGTCACTTGGCCCCACTTTCCTTATTTTAGGGTTGGGTCCACTTCTAATTTCTCCATTAAAATTATTATAGAAATAATTTATTTTGTATTCACTTTGAATTATAATACACTCATCACTTCACTTTATTATTTACCTTTTAAAATCTCTTAAACCACTTTGATTACTTTGACCTTTTTGGGCTTCTAGATGACATATGAGGGTCCTCCAACTTCGTAAGGCCATAACTTTCAAACCGTGAGGAGTTATGTGATGTTATACATACCACTAGAAATGGAATGACATGTACTATTCATATAGAATAGTATTGTCTAAAAATATATCATAACTCATACTGTTACCCATCAAACAAACTTGGGTCCATTACCCAAACCTGGGGTCTCCAACTTCTCATGGCCATAACTCTCTAACTGTGAGTAATTATGTGACATTCCACATACCACCGGAAATGACATGACAAGCACTATCCATATAGGATATTTTCCCTGACAAATTCACTTTCCTTCATCTCATTATTCCACAATTAGACATGGGTTCTCTTACTCCACAAAGCATCTTCCCATGAGGGCTTTCACCATAAGGGGACCACTTTGGAGTTCATCCATATTTACTTCTTATCAACCATGAAAAAACAATAATGAGTCATATTTACATCAAATATTATTGGGTACATTACCCAAAACTTTGTGCTACGGGTCTTTCTTCAAGGGTTGACATCAATGACAACCAACCTTAATCAACACACATCACTCTCAATTTATCCCCAAAACCCAATCTATAAAATAGAAAATAATCGAAAACAACGTCCTATTAAGATTCATGCATAGAAACTACAAAAACAAAAATTAATGAAGGTACATGAAATTATGTGTTTCTAAATTATATTTTTAGTCTACCACATACTTTAGTATATTGGCAACTATTTTGAGGTTTCACATAATAATTAAACAACATGTAACATAGGATATAAAAATGTTGCATAAAACTTAAAAACATATAATTAACCCATGAAATTATAAGTAAATTAAAATATCATATAGTCACGTACCTAATCCAACCTCGACAACATCTATGTAATAATCCTTATTATGTATCTTGATCTTGTTCATCAAACTCGATATCTATATCATCATCCGGTTCTGAAATGATGTTGAAAGGATTGATGATATCATCATCATCATCAATGTTATTTTCGAGCATATTTTCATCGACATCATCATCAAGAATTGCAATATTGTCTCCTACGACTGGATCATGATCTTCTTCATCTTCTTCATTTGTCGACCCTACATGATCTTTCGGCTCTGTCTGATCTGTCGAATCATATTCTTGAACTTCAATATCATCTTTTTCCTATAAATGAGTATAATTAATTGGCCTTCCTCTCGGATAATATCTAACAACAAATGACCAATCCCTTTCACCTGGAACATTTGAGTAAAAGACATGTTCACATTGACTTGGAAAAACATAGCGATCATGTCCTCTTTCAAACACCATTGTTTTAATCATTGGAAATCCATTGGCATGTTGAATAATAGCTCTTTCCTCATCGCGTTCATGCATTTGTAACCTATACCATTTGACATCGAACAAAACTAATTTGAAGGAATTAAAGTCACACTCAAGTATATCGTTTAAATACCCATAGTATCTATTTTCAGATTCTCAAGGATGTCTGTCACTCCTAGAGGAAAAATTAGTGACCTGGAATACTGCAGTTGTCCCACTATCAGAATTTTTCCTAGTTTCATCCAATTGTTTGATGCGAAATTTACGACCATTGTACCACATAGCCTTGTGGTGTTTCAACTGCAATATGTCAAATACGTAAAAGATGCATTTTCAATTAATAAACTAACATATATTTATATAACCTCAAAAGTATCTGAAAAATACAGTACACATGTAGTCACATTAATATAATATAAATAACTGGATAAAATGGGTGAATTTGCTTACCTGTCCATATTTCAAACCATATGATAAATCAATTTCCCTCTGCGTAACATTGGCATCTTCATTACGACGAGCTTCTCTAATCAATTCAGATAGTTGTTGCCATGATAACCTACCTCCATTATGTTGTTTACATATTTCAATCCATACATTCATCCAGTCAAGATTATTTTCAATGTATAAATACAATGCATCCCACTCTTGAGCAACTGAATCAAAAAATCATAATTCACCAATATTAGATATTATTTATAACATCCAATATGCAGGTAATTATAAATATTAATAATTTATGAAATAAATTATATTAATATATTAATGAGTATGATCATATACACAAAAAATGAAACTTTATATGTATTATTAATATAAATTTTCACAATTACTAATATATTACCTTTCATTTTTTTCATTCTAGCTTGCCCCAACAGATTCTCCTGATCTTCAAATGTTTTGATGAAGTTCACATCCCAAATGTGATCCACTGCATGCATAGTTGGCACTGCTAATTTAGGAAGATATTGACTAATATACACCATGGATTGATATACCATATATCCCTCCACCATAGAACCCTAAGGACGTTCTCTTTGTCTAACCAACGCCTTCAATGATTTCAAATGCCTCTCCACCATCCACATTGACCTTGTGTGAACAGGTCCACAAATTTTAATCTCCTCAACTTGGTGTATGAGGTAGTGTTCTTGTGCATTGAAAAATGTTGGAGGCATATACTTTTGCATTTCACACATTAGAAGAGGAATTTCTCTCTTCCAATACTTTATATCATCTTCATGGATTTCTTTCAATGACAACCATCTACATGAGATCATGACACAAGAAAATAACATGTTTCAACATAACATAATATAACATATTACATTACAAGTAAAACACGTGTCATTAAGTACAACAATAATTTGAAAGAACATTTTGCATATAAATCACAACTACTTAACTCATTTATTTTCCAAGATCATATATAACTTGTTTGACGTTGTTGTGAAAGTCATTTGGCAAAGATAGCGATAGAACATATTGTAACAAAAAAATGAATCGTTATTTGTTTCGACCAAAGTAGACAAGAAAAAATAAAAAATAAATAAAATATGTATAAGGCCAATATATATAAATATGTATACCAAAATTATTACCTTAATGAAGGTATGCCATTCATGTGTTTTTAACCCACCAAATTCACCTTTCTTCATTAAGATATTATTTATGTTTGAAGCAAAACCCGTGGGAAATTTAATTCTTTGAATGACCTCTTTTACATCATTGCTTTGTTGCTCTGTTAATAACCATGGAAGGCTATTTCGGTCTAGTAATCCATATGATCTATTTCAATATCGGATCACACTTCACATTGCATGATTGGCTTCTTGAATGTCAGTACATCTTTTGACAATTTTTTCTTTGTCCCTCCTACATCTATGATTCGCCATAACGTTTCAGTCACATTCTTCGCGATATGCATTGTATCAAAAAAATGAGCTATTTTTAGCTTCTCATAGTAGGGAAACCTCATGAATTGAGTGGGATAACATTTCATTCCTCATGGAATCCCATTATTAATACCTCCATGATGATTGTGGCTTTCATGAAGCATAAAATAAATCACAAAAATAATTATCAAATATGGTAAAATAAATTCAATGATTAAAATAAACATTCAAAACATTACATGATCTACGATATATTATGAAATTGAGTACATTGACGTTTTCTATTATATTCCAACCTCCATAGGTGAGGTGTCATTCTTCATGGTTTTAAACCAGACTCTTCTTTCCCATTGAAAAGATGTTTTTCAGTAGTATGATACCTATGGTTCTTAGGAAGAAGGTGCCTATACTCATCAAACACCATCTTTCCTAAAAAATTTGAATGACAATACTTCATCTTAGGGCCACAAACTGGACATGCAAATTTACCCTTTGTTTGAAGACCTACAACAAATGGATTAATGTCAATTATACGATGAGATTATTTAAAAATTAAACATGCACCATGATAACATTAAAAAATTATATAGTATTAATCAGCAATATTAGAATGCTACATACCACAAAAATGTGTTAGTCCAGGGGCATCATGAATTGTCCATAAAAGTATTCCACGAAATTTAAATTTCTTCTCCCCGATTGGTTTACATATGTCATACATTGTTATGACAACCCATAACTTTAGTAGCTCGTTGATAAGAGGCTCGATATATACATTCATATATTTAACCTGGTACTTACCTAATTGTTTGAAATTACACATAATAACTATAGGAATGATATCATGTAATATATATATAAGTAAATAAATAAACAAAACATATTATGCAAAAAATGAAACAAATGAAAATGTTACATTAAAAAATTTCATGTAAACAAATACCTGGAACAATCATTGTCAACATTATGTGCTCCCTCTTTATTGACATCCAAGGAGGAATGTTATTGTTGATAACAAAAATAGGCCACACTGAGTAAACAGACCTAAGCTCTTTGAATGGATTAACACCGTCAACTGCCAATGAAAGCCTAACATTATGAGGTTCATCTTTGAAATATTCCCATTTTTCCACAATTTCCCTAAATGCAGAACCATCGGCAGGCATTTTAAGAACACCATATCCACTTTTGTTACATGCATGGTAATCCATAAATTGTGCTATGATTTCACATCTGAACAATCGTTGCAAACGTGGAATTGTGGGAATATGACGAAGAACCTTTCAAGGCACCCTTTTTGTTACTTGATTGGTTCAATATCTACTGATAAGACATTGCGGACATTCTATTTTCAAAGCATGTTGTCCATAATATATAATATGGTCATTAGGACATGCATCTATAGTTTGATAATCCATTCCAATGTCTTTCATAATGGCATGTAAACCTTGATATGTGCGAGGTAAAATATTTGACGATGGTAACAAAAAATCACCTAACAATCTACAACATAACAAATAACTAGTTAATGTAAGAATATTAATCGTAAAAATTGAATTCTTATTTTACACATTAATTAACACTAAAAACAAATAGAAAAAAATCAACATTTATGTATAATATGAGATGGAACATATTACATACCTTAGGATATGTTTCATACAAGTGTTCAACAAATTATTCATAAACTTTAATTTCACTAGCAGTAATGTAGCGGAGAGAAGATTTGCTCTTGATCCTTCATAAAGTCGTTTATTTTCCTTTTCTAATAGAGGTTCATCATAAATACCAGCATTGTCCCCATCCTCATCCGGCTGCGAAAACAAATCTTGGATAATTTGATTTGTCCCATCATCTTCTTCCATGGGATCATTAACTTTATTTGTCCCATCATCTTCTTCCATGAGATCCTCATTTTCTTGGTCATGATGTTCCTCAACTTGTACATCATTTCTACTAATACTTGGTGCAAGATTCTGCGGAAAGTTAGAGGGAAACTATAACTTTATAATTAAAAACAATCATGCAAAATTAGTGTATATTATAACAAACATTCAAACAATATATATACATATATATAATTTTATATAAAATTGAAAAAATAAAAAAAACATAATGAATATATAGCTAATTACCATGGGACGATATTCATTCGATCTACCATCAATGTGCCCATATTTCCTACAATGTTTTGTAGTTGTTGCTATTAAAATTCTTACGGGATGTACGAGGAAACATTTTTGGCAAGGGAAATAACATCTACCATAACCCTTTTCACCCACTTTACTTTTTTCCCCACCTCTAACTATATTCTGTGACATTCTTCTGCACAAAAATACCCTTTCAGAACCATCGTTGTTATAGCAAGATTGTCGCAAAATATTTAAATCGTCAAATATTTATAGGTCAATTTAGGTCATCGTCGTCGCAATTGCGACAAACGTGACCTAAATATTTTTTATTTTACCTATTTATTTGTTATATTTAGGTCACTTTCACTTTGTGAAGACGAGAATGGTTATAATAGTGCATTCGTCGCTAGTGCGACGAACTTTATAATAGTCAAAAGTGGGCGTCTCTCTTGCAACGAGAACACAATTTTGTCGAAATTGAGACAACAGACCACCATCTTGACTATCGTCTCAACACCGACGATATTTTTCGTCCGTCGATAGAGCGACGACTACGGGTTGGATTTAGATCAAAATTAAAAAATTGAACTTTTTCTTTAGAATTTTGTGACGAAAGAGTACTTTTGTCGCAAGTAGTAGTCACAATTTTTCCAATATGTAGTAGCATGCTACATTTTTATTTACCTTCTTATTTTTATGGGTATTTCCTGTATATGCTGCATGTATATGTTTACTGTTATTTCAGTGTGAATCCGTGTATTTATAGATGTATTTGTTTGTTTACGTTTTATATATAATGCTTCCACAACAGTTCTGTGTGTATATATTTTAATTACATATAGTTCAAAAATGATTTATGTGGCATAGATTAGTTGGATGTTGGGTATGTTACAGTATGTTCCACAGAGAGAATGAAAGAGTTCTCTGGTGTAGCGTGGCCTGACATGGATGGTCGGCGACATTACAAACTCTTCCTATGGAGACATCTAATCCAATTCGGTCACAATTATGATGACCCACAATTATGAAAAGGGAACTCACCCTTTGTTTCCTAACTATTCTTCATTGATCTCCTATGAAAACAAAGATATCATCGAGTGATGAAAGACAAAGTTCAAATCCTCCTCCCTCAACTTGTCATCGTCATCTACATTTTATTCAAGTTTCGGGTATTCCCTAGACACACTTATCTATCTTTAAATTGTTAGGGTTAGGGTTTACATCATTTTATTACCACCCACCTCTTAAATCCCTCTTCGCCATCAAGATTACCCTAAGAATTTACATTCTCCCTATTACAGCTCACACTCTAGTACCCCAATACGAAATGGTCCAAGAGCCTCTGGTTTATTACCTGACCTCATTTTCATGATTGTAACCCTTTGTCTTCCTCACAATAAATACCTTGGCCTGACAATCAACTTGATATAGATTGAACCTAGTCATTCCCACTTATTTGATGGATTTCATTTGGCACAATTAAATCCCCTCCAAAGGAAGTTACCCAAGCCACATTACGACCCTAACCCAATTCACCATCACAACGGAACTCAAACTAATACACTGGAAAAAATGTCCCCAGGGACTTAGTCTATTTTCAAAAGTTCTTTGAAATTGGAAGAGTTATTATAAATCATATCGGTTCCTTTCAGGACTTAATGATAATCCATGCGATCCATCAGGATGATTGATACTGCTTGTTGAATTTACACCATAGGACTTCGTTCCAACTTACCCAACATCTTTGGAAACCTTTGCATGAAGTTATTTGTTTTACACCAAAGGACTCCATGCTAACTTCTCTATTTTTCACACTCCCCACTGCCAAACTCCATATAAATATTTTTGTTGCATTCAGAGGATTTCACATAAATTCCTCCAATCCGCAAAAGGAATCATCAACACACTTTACATTAATTTACTTGGTTCACACCATAAATATTTGCATGAACCTCTTCGCTCCCATCGAAAACCTTCACATGAATTTCTCCATTTTACACCAAAGGACTTCGTGCCAACTTCTCTAGTTTGTGTATTAACCCATCAACATACTTCCCATTAACTACTCTGATAGCCATTGGAGCAGTATGTACAAACTACTCTAGTTTCAATCATGATAACCTTTTAAATTTTATGATGTTATTTGATTTCCACTGAGATTTAAACGTACACAATGCTTTCTATTATACTTTCATCTTCAGATGATGATATTCCACCTAGCATCATCTCAAGTGAATCCTCGGGTATCTTACACAACTACTTAGATATACTTATGCATAATAAATTATTGATCCAAACATTTCCATTTAGATATTTGGTTTTGTATTGCATTGATCTCGTCTTTTCTTTGCAGATTCAAACATGTCTCCAAGGAATAAGGAAACTAGAAAAGCACTTGCCACCAAAGCCTCTGAGACTGGCTGCCAGATTGAAGACGAGCAAAAAATTGTAGGGGAAATGTACAATGACACATATGAGTTCCTAGAAAAGGGATAATATATACTCATATGGGAATACGTATATCAAATGATCAAAAAACATAATTTCATCATTGATTTAGAGGACAAAGCTCAAGATCTTCAAGAACATAAACAATTCTAGGATACATAGAGTAACATCCTGCGGTGTTGTATTCCCCTATGTTGAGTCCATCACTTGGATACTTAAACATGTGAATTTATGGAACAGATATATCTGCAATTCTAGGAGAGAACCTATAGCATCATTCTAGCCTGAAGACCTAGCCAAATGCTATCATCTAGACAAGGGGACCAAGAATCTAGACAACTAACTTTTTGGTGAATTCAATCATACGTTCAAAGAGCTATGCCCCATCTGGTACAAGCCAAATAATCATTTTAAGCTCAAACCCACTGGAAGATACCCCACAACCACACTACGAAAGCATTATCAATACACGGTGGCCATGTTGTGCAAGATGTACAGAGAGCCAGCTGCCTCCAAGTTCCCTGTATAATATATGCCATTATTTACTATTGTGTAGAGAAAGGATCATAATTCAATTGGGATGACATCCTATCATCAAACCTAGTATAACCCATCACATTGGTTGTAGAAGCCTCGCCCAAGACCTTCCCAAGTTTTCATATGTCCTCTTACCTCATATACATCATGTGTGTATCCCACCAATTCCCGAAGATGGGTTGGACATGGAAGCTGACATATGCGGTCATTCATATATATTACAAATTTCTCTTGAAGGACAAGTATATAATAGAGTACCAAAATATCTGTGGGAAATTCCTAGCTCCATTATATGAGTTTATTTTTCATATGCCATCCCCATGCATGATTGGGAAATCATTAGTTTCCATCAAGAGAATCATGGATTAGTATTTTATGGAACATGACATGTACATTAGGGTATATGGAGCTATGAAATTCCCCTATCTACTTCCTAGGTTTGTACCATACAAACTAGTTCTTCAAGAAGTGGTGTACCAAATAGTGATCAATGGAGTCGGTGGAGTGATTTATTAGGATAAGAAGGATATATGGCCATTTCTCCCATTATACATTGGCACCTAATTATTTTAAAATATAAATAAATCCTAAGAAGAAGTGGATATGCTATTATCAAACCACTTCAAAGAAGAGAGTCTCAAGAGGCACAACCTGAAGAAGGTCATCAAAGAGAATTTCAACAAGCTTGGAATGCCTTGGGAACAAACATTAGAGGTTTGGAAAGAAGAATGAGTACATTGTAATGCAAGGAATTATGATGAAGTCATATTCGAAAGATGAGGAAATCCCATAGGGAGGATTTTTTATGAAGAAAAATCATGAGAGGAGGCCACGGATAAAGAAAAAGAAGAAGTAGCAACAAAAGATTCAACAACAACCACCTTTGTGCAGTTAGAATCCATGGAAGAGGAAGAGACAATAGAAGAAAAGAATCAGAGGAAGAAATAAAAATTCCAAAGAAGAAGAATGGCATTGTTTAGAATAAGAGGAAGACCATAAAATAGGTTAAAGATAAGGATAAACTCGATGTAGTGACAACTACAATAGAAAAAAAATAAAAGGAAATTTTCCAAAAACAAGTTGAACAAAAGGAAGCAGCTGAAAATGTGACAGTAGATGTAGCAGCAGCGGTAGAGGAAACACAAAAGGAAACTAAGGAATTTTTTGACAAAGTAGTTGAAGAAGAGTGACAAAAGTATGATGTTGAAAAACGAAATTATGATGCTCAACTGATGGTCACCAATATCCCCAATATATCAATAGAAGGTGCCAGCAGAAATACACAATTCATTGGGATAGTTTTGGGACTTTGTACCCCACTCAAACCAAGTGAAGTACCCAACCTAAACAAATTCACATACAAAAAAGTGTTGGGAAGGATTGTGCAAGAACAAGTGAATAAAGTACCATTGATAGGGGGTAATCGAATTTCATTTATCATGTAAACCCCATAAATATGAAATATCAATGAAGATCCGGTCACCATAGCCTTTGTTAGCTCCGCTTTCATGAACCCCATGGAACATAACATCCAAAATTTATACCATCAAAATTTGGAGAAAGTGTCAAGGATCAAGGAACTAGAGGAACAACTCCAACAAGTAAAGATCGATAAAGTTAGCTTGCAAAGGTTCAAGGCTAGAGCAGAGAAGGTCATAATGGAAATATAAGAGGTTATCATTGACATGTATTCCCACCTACGCATGTTCTAGGAAATATCCAGCACCATCATCAATTAGCAGAGAAGAGTAAAGGTAAATAATTCACATATGAACACTATACAGGGGGGAATAGAAGATATAGACAGGTGGATTGCAGAAAATCTTGATGCATCAGTCAAACTCCCTCTCCCTTTAATCATGGAGAGAAAAGTTGATATATATTCATTGGACCACTATCATCAAGCTGGAAAAAGGGAGAACAGAGAGATAACAAGCTCGATACTGATATGTTTGCTCTTTCAAAAAGTAGCATAATAATTTATCAAGAGGTGTCGACTTTCCCAGTTAGAATACCTTGGAAATAATCTCATAATGGAAGAATCGGTCAATAAGATACAGGACAACACAAGAGGAAATTGAGAAGAAATTGATTCCTTTTTAACATAAAGCATAAATTATAAAACCCTAAACATCCAAAGCCCTAACCTTAGAAGATGAAACACCAAAAGGTTTGTGTGCCCAAATGGGGGTAGCTAATATGGAAACTTCCTGAGGGTGAAAATTTTACATAAGATTTCTGATTGGGGTGCTTGATACCCTTTTGCAAAGGTCTATCTGACTACATACTCTAAACAACCCAATACATCCCAACAGGGATTGTTTAGGCACTACCAAGTCAAAAAAATGTCGTTTAGGGCCTCAAAGTTGCCCCGAAAGTTTGGGAACCGAAAAATTGCCAAAATGGTGTTAGACATGGTGTTATGGTTTCTCCATTGATGTCAAAGAAGGGTCAATATGATCAATGTTGTACATGGTGTTATGGTGTTGGAATTGATGTCGAAGAGGGATAATATGGTATTGTCATTGAGACAGAATGTTGGTATGTCATTGATGTCAAAATGGGTCAATACGGTATTGACGAACCCATTCATTATCAAAATCTTATGCATGAATTGGTAACATATGTGTACGAATCTACAAATATGAATTTGTAACATTGGTAACAAACCACTGTGCAAATATAAATTTCATATGCATAAAAGACTAATAATTGGTATGGATCTACAAATTCCAAATTGTAATACAGTGGTGGATTAATGTGAAAAGGAATGGAATGCATACATTAACAATCTTTGGAAATGCAATGAAAATAATCTTGTAGATAGGTATTTACTTTCCAAGCTTGGATACACTGTACAACAACAAAATTTAACTCTAACTGAGGAAAATAATGAATAATGCCAAGTAGAGACAATTATAATATGGTTGACTCACAAGGAAAATGTCCAAACACATCGCAACAAAACCAATGGAAATCACAAGAGTAAATGCCTTCACCATCGTTCCCATAAAACACATAAAAATAAAAGGGTCCTCAAATCGTGGAGAGAATACAAACTGAACCTTCGATCTGGTTAGCACCAAGACCAGATATGGAGCAATCCCAAATCAATGGCCCTAATCTAATTCCCATTTCAAAATGCAAGTTAATAGAAGAGGGCATATGTGAAAGTAATATTATGTTAAATTTAACTATGCCTCGTGTCATCTTTGAGTTGTATCGCATTTTGGCCTGGTAATATTTCGAATCCATTTTGTCAAATGTGAATTCATGTGGACTGTCCACTCAATAGTTGATTAAATATGAAAACATTGATTTGATTAAATGCCAAAGTTAAGCTCTGTATGTATTTTCTCTTGGTCATAGGTCGAGGTCATATGGAAAATACGAAGATGTGATAAGTTAAAATGCTAGATAACACTTGGTTATAGGGTATGGTCACTAGATAAATAAAAGAAGTTCCTTTAGGATAGGTTACAAAACAAGCCTTTGTGCCTTGTTTATCTAACTATTGGTCAACAATGTTGGTCCTATGGGGAAAAAAGGGACATGAGTTAGCACCTTCCCATTTCACTATAGGAAATGCACTAAATAGATAATTAAAATATCGAAATATGATCTATTGGAGGATTGATAATGTAGTGAAAATCATGGAATTGAAATAGAGGATTCAATCCATGCCTGTGATCGACTCATAAGGACTAAAAACCTTATCAAAATAAAAACAAGGCAAATAAAGTTTTCAAACTATAATTGAAAAGCCTGGATGAATATTTTATAAAATAAATAACAAAAGAATAAATTTGTTCTTAAAACAACATTATTGTTATGAAAAGGCACTTGAAGAACCTTATTAAATAAATATTCAAACTTTGAATCTAGTTAACTCCTCAAGTTAATGGTTTTGTTCAAGAATAGTTACAACAATAGTAAACAAATTTTAGCACCCATCCATTTTGTTGTTGCTACAAGGATTTTGGCACGTTAAAGGACAAATGTTGAACAACTGACAAGGGATTTGAAGTCTTTTGAATTAAAGAAAACTTTTAAATGAAAATAGAAGTATCAAAATTATTGTTAATTTAAATGAATATGTACATTGGTTCATATAAAGAGACACAATGTTTCAGTGTCATATACTTGTTGGAAGACTATATAAACATAAAAGCATGGTGAAAGGAAAGTGACTCAATGAGATAATTAGAAGATTAAAAAAAGAGGCATATTCCATAGAACAATTTGAAACCTAAAAAATACACATGAAGTAAGGGTGGAATGGAGGACAAAAGAAGGATTGGAGTCCTCTACAGGTGGGAGCCTGATCAATAGGGAGTTTCAACTTCCTCAAGTTGGTGCTTGAAAACAGAGGATCGAAGTCCTCTACAGGTTGGAGCCTAAACAACAAGGCGTTGCATCTTCCTCAAGTTGGTGCCTGAAAATAGGGGATTGATGTCTCCTTGAGTAGGTGGTCAAAAATAAAGGAGATTGGTGTCTCCTACAAGTTGTATCTTGTAAATGAAATATGAAATTTATGATTGTTATATTTAAAATTCGGTGTAATGTAATTACTTGTTGATCAATTATTGTGGTTAATAATTTTAATAATTAAATAATTGATAAAAATAGTGAAAAAGAAGCAATATTGATTCATCCCCCCTCCCAGTATTGAACAAAATTCCAAAAATTGGTATCAGAGAAAGGTTAATTCACCACAGTATAATCACTAGAAGTAAGATTCCAAGAAATCACAATGGATCAATAAGAAGAAATGTCCTCTAACAAAGCACCATTGTTTAAAGGAAATGATTATGCATTTTGGAATATAACAATGAAAATTTATATAATGTCTCTTGGTTTTGATGTTTGGCTATCTGTGGTAAATGGTTACACTGCACCAACTATTGCACCCTCAGATGTTGCTACAAAAAACTATGCAATGATAATTCAAGGGTTGTTAATGCAATTCTAGGTGGATTAGTAAACTCTATATTTGTAAAAGTGATGCATTATAAATTAGAAAAATAAATTTGGGACAAACTTAAAATCATCCATGAAGGAGATGGAAAAGTCAAGAAATCCAAACTTCAAGCCTATAGAGTGCATTTTGAAATTCTGAACAGGAAAGAGGAAGAAAACATTGCACAATATATTCAAAGAGTGGATGAAATTGTCAATTCAATCAGAGCACTGGGAGAAGATTTAAAAGAAAAAAATATTGTCCAAAAGGTGCTAGTATCATTACCATTGAGATATGATGCTAAGGTATATACCTTGGAATATCGCGAATACCTTGACAAAGTTACAATGGATGAAATTCATGGGAATCTTATAGCCTATGAAATGAGAACAAGGCAAGAAAGGCCATAAAAAGGGGAAACAAAGTTCAAAGCATAAAAAGAAACTAAAAACCATGAGCATGTGCCAAATGAAAATCACTCAGAAATTTCAGATGAAGAAGAGGATAACTTTATAAGGAAACTCAAAAAAGGGTCTGGGAAATACAAAGGGAAGTTACCTCTCAAATGTTTCAGCTGTGGAAAAATTGGGCATTTTTCCTCCAAATGTCTCTATCCCAAGAAGGAATATAGTGTTAATGAAGAAACATATAACCATAAAAAGGGTAAAACTAGAAACAAGAATAAATTATACAAGAAAAAGAAAAATATTTACTTCAAAGAAGACAATATTTCTTCTGACATGAGTGATGACGATGGGACAGAGCTTCTATTTATGGGCATAGAAACTCAAACTACTCCTGAGGATAATATTGGAAATAAAGGAAACTATGAAGTTGAAGGAGAAGTATACCTTGAAGAAAAACTTATTAGTTCTCTTGAAGAACTGAGAAAATATAAAGGAAGAACAAATCATTAAGAGAACAATTATTAGAGTATGAAGAAAAACAAAAATCAAGAAAAAAGAAGTTTCAAAAACCATCAAGGAATCAGAACAAATCATTAATTATTTGAATATTTAACTCCAAGGAGCTAAATGAATTGAAGAGGTCATGAGTAAACTACTCAATGAAAAACAACAACACTATGAAAAGATAGAGGATGGAATTGTGTTTCTAAAAAGGGAACTTGAGAAAGGAAACATTGTTACCAATCGAGATTTGAGAACAGTTCAAAAATCTTGGATGATATTCTTAACAGTCAAAGATCATCAAGAAATAAGATAGGACTGAGTTATGATCAAAATAAATCTAGTAAATGAGCAAACTCTACATCAAAGGAAACTGATAAAAATCTAAAAAGTTATGCAGCTACCCTTCAAAGATCCTTAAAAAAGGAAGAAAACAAGATAAAGATTTATTCTAATAAACAAAAATATTCTCTCCCTTCAAAAGAAAATGAATACAAAAGGAATATAGTTACAAGAAGAACTGCCCCAAAAAGGTATCAATATCTGTTTCTTGGATATTGCTTTTCTTGCAATAATTTTGGGCATAGAGCATTAGATTGTAGAGCTTATGGAAAGAACAATAATAAAAGTACTCAAAGACATGGCTATAAGAACAACAACAATAATAATAATCAAAGAAATAGAAACTATAATTAATTTTCTCCATTACAAGATTACAATGTTGAATTCTACAAATGCAACAATTATGGTCATAAAGCTAGTTATTGTAGGCTATCAAAGCATCCCATCAAGAATTCCAATATTCAAGAAGAAAAACATAAGAAGACATGGAAAGAAAAACAAATTGACAAAAAGAAAACAAAATGTAAGGTAGCTATATATGTTAAAAATAAAGAAAAAGGAAGTTTTACATTTGAAGACAATGTCTCTGCCAAGATACTTGGAAAGGGTACAATTATTCCAGGAAATAACAAAGCTAAAGTATAAAATTTACTATTAGTTGAAAATTTGACGCAGACGCCTCCTACGTTCGCTCACAGGATCGATCAATCACCAAGCGAGTTGAAGTGGCTCTTCAGATTCCCTGCTGGAATCCATGCTAGAAACCTGATCCACAGGTCCTGCCCTTTTAGCACACGGTCTTTTGCACTTAACCGTGAGCTTTTATGACTTAATTTCGGGTTTTGAGGTTTTGTGATCCCCGACGTCAAGAGTTCCTGTCCTCTTGAATCCTCGATCTCTGATGCGCTCCTTTTTGGCCTTAGCCCCTCCTGGCTATGCCCCCTAGTCCATATGACTAGTCCTCGTAAGACCACAGTCTTATCTCCTTTCGTGGTTTTGGCTTCAAAATCCCGATGCGCCCTAACTTCAATTATCCCTCTGGGTTAAGCTCATGGTCCACGTGACCTTCCCCTATATGACCGCAGTCATACCTCATATCGGGGTTTCAGACTTTTCAATGCTAAAATGCATTTGCTCTCGGGACTGTCGATCTCTCGAATCCTGATTCTCCGCTGTGCTGACAACTGGCCCCTTAAACGACACTTCCCTCTTCTCTGATATGCTGACAGCTAGCCCCCAATATCACTTCCCTCCTTTTAGGGTTTCAGACTTTGAAGTTCCGAAATGTATGGAATTCTTGTCCAAAGAATCCCCGATATGCCGATGGACTCTCCTGATCTCGCCACGTGTTCCCAAATCGATGGATGACTCAGGCTTGTATCGGGGTTTTCACTGTGAACTTACCCGATCTCCTGTCCACGGGAATTCCGATATCCCAATTGTCGATATCCCGATTAGCTTCTCTCGTTGGGAATTTCACCTCGACTTTCCATGAAGGCTTTGATCACTGCCACGCACCCCAGTAGATGGATGGTCCTGATCACCTCTCGCAATTTCGTGACTTCTGATGCTCCGGAAGTCTTTCCCTCAGGATCCATGAAATGCCGAACCCCGATGTGTCGGTTTGAATTTTCTATCGGGACTTCCCCCGATAGTCTGGATCTCCACCACGTATCCTGATTGATGGATGGCCCTGATCCAATATCCCAATTTTGGAGTTTCTGATACCCCGATGACCGGAATTCTTTTTCAACTCAAAACCCAAGTAGCCGATATATCGATGGGTCGCTTGATCCCCGCCACGCGTCTCCACAAACAGACGGCTCAGATTCACTCTCGCTATTTCGAGACTTGAAATGTCCTGACTTTCTCGACCTTGAGAACTCCGATATCCTGAACGTTGATATCCCGATAAGTCAATCCTTTCGGGACTTCCACCCTCCCGTTCACGATGCTAAACCTCGTGCATCTCCCAACCGATCTAACGACTGTCAGGTATTTCTCTCTAGATCTGACGATTCAGATCCATCCTTCCTATGCACTTACTCCAGAGGCTAAACTCTGTGTACCTTCACCCGATCAAATGGCTGACAGGTATCTGAGTGAGATCCGACGACTGATGATCTCCTCTTCTGTGCGCTTCTCCTTCTCCTTCCTGGACGTAGAAACCAATGGTCCAGAGCTCTTTTCTCCCACCGATATGACGGCTGTTTTGCTCCCTCCTGAGCTTGCGCACTTTCTTCCTACACTTGGAAGAATTCCAAGTTCCTCAAATGCCTCGACCTTTGCTCTGGTTCCTCCTGCGAGCTCTCGACTTTAAGCCTCGCCTGCTTCCTCCACGATGTTGTTCCTCCTGAGCTTTGCTCCTAGAATCCCCAAGGGATTCTTTGACTTTTGCACCTCTGCAGAGTCTTCTCGCACACACAGTGTTGTCTCTCCTGAGATTCTCAAACGCTCAGACCCCTAAGGGATTTTATCCTTCTTTCTTCTCCCACAGATGGAGAATGTAATTCCCTCCTAGCTATCCTTCTACTCAAGCAACCTCTTGCTGAGTCTGCAGGGTGTTCAACAACCCTATGAAGATCGTTCAGTGGATTCTTCTTTCAACTCCAGAACTCAAAGAGTCCTCTTCTCTTCTCTGTGCCTGTCTGCACCTTGTCTCAATGTCCACCTGGCAGAGTATCTTTTCACAGAACTTCAACAATTATGTCCTCTGTGCACTCCTTGCACCTGCTCAATGCCCACTTGACAGATCTCCTCAGAATCCTTAGTGATTCTGGTCCTCCTTAAGAACTCACAACAGAGTTCTTCTCAATGCATCACTTTGCATATGCTCAATGCCCACTTAGCAGAGCTTCACAGAACTCCTGAGAGATTTTGTCTGCAACTGTGTTCTTCTCCCACAACCTAACCTCCAAGGTATTCAAAAACCTTGAGGTATTTCTTCTGAGTTGTTGACTCCAATTCTTGTGACGCAGCAGGTCTTTGTCTGAACCTTCAGAATTCAGAAGTGCAACCTCTGTGCACGGCTATCAGAACCCGCAATGTTCTGTCACACCCTCCTGGTATGAAGCCTCAAAGACCTTCACCTAAAATCAGACACACCCCTGCAAATGCAAACCTACACTATACATCTACAACACATATGAACACTCACAAACATTCATTCAACACAGAATCCATGCAGGAAAAACTGCTTCTGTTCATATTAAAATGGAAAATGCATGTTTTTACAAGGGTGTTCTCGAGCTCTCTCTGGCTCTTCTCTTACAACCACTACTACTCTACAAAATGAGATACAAAATCTCTTTTACCTGAGGGGGCTCTTCGAGTGCTTCCCTCCAACCTACCTACCCTATTCAATTACATTGAATGGGTTGTCTAGTCCAGCATCTAGATCTAGATCTCAGCCTTACAAACATTAAAGGCCTATCTTATCTACAGCCTGCGGAAAGGCACGGGCCCCAGGGATGATTTTAGGGGCTAAATTTCTCTCATGGGATAATTTTCCATGGTTTTTCTAAAAACAAGATTCGCTATTTTAAAAATGATTCGCCCAAATTCTATAGGATAAAATTATTTTACCTAAAAAATCGCTAAAATTTTATAAAAACTATATAAAATCCTTAGAAATTTGAATATTTTTACAAAACTATCGCCAATCATTTATAGTTGGCATATGAAGGATTAGTAATATTCGTAAAGGTTTCTTCATTTTAAAATAAATTTCCATCCTTAAAATCATCCCTAGGCACGGCTTCACAGCTCACCAGCTTAAACATTTAATTACATTGAATTCAGATTTTAAATGAGATTGCGCCTCTCTTCACCACGCGATTTGAATTCGCTAACGTGGCTGGCTGGCTGACGTGGAGAGATGATCCTACATCAAAATTTTAAGCCTAATCTTTTAAGTTTGAGTCAAACATGTGATCAAGGGTACATTCTCATATTTAACTCTCAAAAATGTGAAATTAGAAAAGACAATTCAAGAAAACTAGCGACTGTTTCACCAAGAACACCAAACGATGTATATATATTAAACACAGATGAAGAAGAAAAATGTTTCATTGGTCAAGTAGATGAAAGTTGGCTATGGAATAGAAGAATGGGACACTTAAGCTTTGATAACTTGATAAAATTTAGTAAAAAGGAAGTTGAGAAAGATATGCCAAAATTTATTAAACCTTCAAACTTTGTTTGTAGGAACTGCCAACATGGAAATCAGACAAAAGTGAGATTCAAGACAAAAGAATACTCTACATCAAAACCACTATAACATTTTCGCACTAACCTTTGTGGACCAACAATAACTAAAAGCATACAAGGTTAAAATTACTTCATTTTATTCATTAATGACTATACATGACTGGCTTGCGTATCCTTTCTCAAAGAAAAATAAGAATCATTCGAAAAAATTAAACTCTTCAAAGCACATGTTGAAAATGATATTGATCTCAACATCAAATTCCTGATATCAAACAATGGAGGGGAATTCACCTCAAATGAGTTCAACGATTTTTTTGAAATTCATGGGATTGAAAGACACTTTTAAGCTCCAAGAACTCCTCAACAAAATGGAGTTGCTGAAAGGAAAAATAGAAATTTTCAAGAAGCATCCAAAACTATGCTAAATGAAGCCAAACTCCCAGAAATACATTGAATGGAAGTAGTGTATACATTAGTGTACATATTTTTGAGCTCTCAACACACCCTAAAAATCCTATGTCAATTTTTCACTTTTTGGGTACCACTTGGTCTTTGTGTTGTCTAATTCAACTTTGTTTTGAGAAAGGTTTGTCTTTGCTTATTAATATGACTCTCATTAGATTTTCAGGTCTGTTTGAACTTATGAATCCCCATGACTTTATAAAATCCTTAACGCCTGAATAAAGAATCAAAATCCAAAACACTTCACCCGACACACTCAGATTCGACATCGGAAGGCATTCAAAGAAGGAAACGAGCCACTCAGGAAGCCTCAGTCACCGAGCGTCGATCTCCATCGGCATCAACAAAAGGAATTTTTGGTTTGTGCCAACTTTTCTCATAAGTATATCGTCGATAATCTATTCCTCTCTGGCATCGGTAAAAGATCAAGGGAATAGATGTTAACAAAGAAATAAATGATATCGTCGATAACCTATACCCAACGCGCTTATCGGAATCAGGGAAGACCTAAAAAGATCGCAACGAACTTTCTGATCATGATAAATAGTTTTCTCGATCGTTGATCCCCGAAGCGTTTCGACATTGGGACATTTTTCAAGGAAGCTAATCCGAAGAAAAACATGTGATAGGTTTATCGTCGATCGCCGACCCCCGATACCTTTTCAGCATCGACGAGCCAAGATTTGTTTTAGAATGCACAACTTGAAGAAAGTCCCGACTCCAATTAATACACACGAATTAGGTCACCGGTCTTCAACACCACGTGTATTTTCCAGATTGGAGAACCGTACAGTCTAGTTTTACCCCGAGTCATTCTTGGTTCCCTAGGTCTAAGTCAAACCTCCAAGACAGCTTTGTCACAACAACATTATATGATGAGATTGATCGGTGTCAGAGCTTTTGTGAGAGACATCGATGAAAACTTTCATAGTGCATCCCCGATCCCTGATCTACCCATTGAGAAAGTGACACGATGGGACGTTTTAGCATTAGATACGATTAGATTTTGAGCATTTAATGGGCTAATTAATACCAAATCTCGCATTAGTTTCTACCTCATGTGCCAATAAAAAACAACCATTTAAAATCACCAATATACCTCATCACCCCCACACCTCCGCCGTCAACCCACGATGAATTTATGTTGCAGAGATTCGGTGGAAGATTTGTTTAAATTTCACTCATCACACGAATTGAATGGATGATGCGACATGGTAAGTTCTTCCCTGGTTTAAATTCACTTGAGCCATTGTAAGCGGAACCATTATGCACACAAAGAAATTTAGAGCATCCGGAGAAACGAGGCGAGTAGTTCGAAGGCTGTAGAGAACCTGTGAGTATCAAAACAACTAGATTTTAGCAAGCTTGATAGGTACGTATCCAAGTTGGTAAATTTTACATGGATACAAATTATATGCTTCTATCCAGTTTTGTTCTTTACACAGTCTCTGAAGGTTTATTTTTTATCGAAGGAATAATGCATCCAAGAAATCTAACCACTAGAAATTCGACGAGGGCGCTGAAGCTGAACGAAAAGAGTTAGGTGAAGGTTCCTCTCTACGGGTCACAAAACAATTGGAATACACTCTGAGACCAGAACCTGTCATCAAAATAGCAATAAAGAAGGTTTTTATTCAGCCTCTGGCCTTTGGAGATATAGAGGCAAGCACAGGGACCAAAGCGGCACTCCCACATTGGGGAGAACTCTTTAAAAATATCAGTCGGGAGGAATACGCAGAATATATCCCAGATAGTGACTCAAATGTAAGAGAACTCGACGACGAGGTGTTCCTAAACATCCGTCGGTCGTACCTGCATATGGTTGCGAGAAGAACCCCTTTTTTTCCCTGTATTGAAGTTCTAAAGTGGCTCATAGACTACATAGACACACACAAATTCTTAATCAACGACAAAAAATGGTGGGTGTGCCAGGGTTTTCCTTTCGGTACAGTTCCATAAATAATACAAACTTTGAGACCTCGAGGAACTGTTGAATAAAGATTTTGTCATCAAGTTCTACGAGCGCCTTGACACTAGTCCGGTGATGGCCTCATGGTGGAGGGAAGACAAGAAATACACCAACTGGAGCACCGGATGGTATTAGACAACCAACTTAAGGGAGCCATACATCTACTTGATGGCTCTCATCTGTCGATTATATGGAGAGAAGGACTACTCCATATTTTCATAGGCATGGATGCCCTTATCTTACACAGTGGAAATTTTCAGGAATGGCTTCAACTGGGAGTGATCATTTCTAAGAAAATGAGCATCTGCATACAACAGGATCAGACGTTGAAGGAAGGAGAGACACTAGCCTTATACATGGCTTCAAATTTTATTGATGTCATGTGCGCCCAAAACATTTTCGTTGGCATGAATCTGAGCTGGCATGTCGCAGAGCTCCCAGTCGACGTATATTTCAGCATCCTATGGAATAACAGGTACAAGAAGTCTTACTCTCTCATCTGTGATGAATTCATCGAACGAATTTATTTCATCCTTTTTAAGAAAGAATGCCTGAGACTATCGATTGCGGCCAAGAAGATGATATCAAATGTAGGCCACTAGTACTTGGACGAGTGTGATACCTACATTAGGGTGTTCGGTGCCACTGAAACACCACATCTCCTACCAATGCATGTCCTTGATTGGCTTGTAGTGGGAGAGATATGTTACCAGACCATCCTAGAAGGCTAAAATGCCACCCTAGTCAAGAACAAGAAGCGGGAGTTCATACCTTATGTTTTCCATGTATTTTTCTACTTGGTGAAGGACACCACTCAAGCCAAACAAGAAGGGTTGAGCCAAATAGAGTTCAGATCCCAGACAAGCCAATTCCGCGAGAATGATCCAAAAGGTTTGGTCTTGAAACATGCTTTGCAAGTTTCATTATGTTGGTCATTTTCCCATGATAAATTTGAAGATGAATTCTTCACAAAAAATTCCAATACTAGGATGAGGTGGTGGCAAGAATGGAAGACCCAAAAATGACTAGGTTCAGGGCCATGAGCCTAGATGAATAGATGAGAACCATAGAAAAATAGGCTCAAGAAGCCCTGAGAGATAGGGAAGAAATGATAGCGACAGAAGCAACAAAGGTTACCCTGGTAGCTCCGGTGCAGGATAGAGGTTTCCCTATGACATAAGATGCATGGGAAAGGGGTTTTCTCATGAAAGAATACCCAGACCTCATAGGAATGAAAAGGTACCCTGCCGACAACCCAGATGAAATCCAGGCAGGCCCAAACAGCCCCAAACTAATAGACATTGATGAAATCGTCGGGTTAGAAATCCCTAAAATCAC
The DNA here is from genome assembly GCA_009831015.1 of Picea engelmannii. Taxonomy (NCBI): domain Eukaryota; kingdom Viridiplantae; phylum Streptophyta; class Pinopsida; order Pinales; family Pinaceae; genus Picea; species Picea engelmannii. The sequence goes on along the minus strand of ML784045.1, from coordinate 214,847 downwards.
AACTCCATAGGCCATATCACTGGGGTATGTTTCATCTCAGTCGGAGACAGTCAGAGCATCAGGGAAAGAAAGTGCACCAAACCCCCTCTATGAATTGATAAACATCTATGATGATGAAGAGAGCCTAGAGGTATCGTTGGTAACCCTTGTACATATCATAGAAGAAAAGGAGCCACATAAGACATCTTCCCTAGCTCCCAATGCCCAAATTCGGAGCCCTTGACACAATGAACAAGAGGTCAAAAGTGTCTTAGACACTGAACCACTTAAGTACTGGAAACTGAAAAGGAGAGTCTAACAGACGAGCTAGGGTCAGGTGAACAAAAGGAAGAAGCTCCACACTAGGAAATCGACATCTCAACGATTGATTATCATGTAAGTACCAAGCCTACCCTGGACACCTCAATTTCAATTGATACTCAACTTCCCGATGAGAAACAAACAAAATCTGGTCCATCGGAACACATGGAGGAAGTTCAAGAACCCAGTCTTAAACAAATATATACCATCGGGAGCCTAGGAAATGTGCTCACTTGGGGGATCAGAAAATCCCTAAATCCTTGGATGAATTCGTTGACATACATGTTATTTCTTATGATCAGAAGAGGAAAACTATCATGCAAAGAACCACCAAGAAGACGAGGATCACTCTAGATCTCTCCATCGTCATCACCATGGAGGAAGATTTGATCAACATAGAGCATGCCAAGACATCTAAAATTATCGGCACAGGGATGAAAATCACGGATGCCACCCTGGATAGAGTGAAAAGGGATGAAGAGGAGTCAGTTACTTCTCTTAAAGAATAAGGGATGAAGAGGATTTTGTTTCTTCTCTGAAAGAATTCAAACATTTGCATTGGCGAAATATTACCAGGACACCACACAGGTTGCGGTGTTCCTAAGAAGTGAATTCAAGGAGGCCTACAACAAATTTACAGATGAACTGAACCTATTCACTGCGAGGATATCCAAGCTTCAAGAAGACACCCTCATGGAACTAGCGAAGTGCAAGGATATGGAGAGGTGGTACAAGAAAGCACACCAAGCCATGGAGAGGATCGACTATATCAGCATGGTGCAATAGGGTCGAGACACCGAAGAGCACGACATCTAGGTGATAAGGGAAATCAGCATCAATCACATAAGGAAATCAGCCGAATATTGGGTTAAAATGGCTCGGGAACCTCATCGGTCAATCCAAGAGAAATGGGCCAAGTGCGAGAAAAAATGGACCAAGATCAACCAAGTAATGAAAGACATCGGCCTCCCCAAATTCAGCGCACCGATGACTTTGTTGACTTGAGTGACATAGTCAAATTGCATGCCGAACAGGACTCATCATGGGATGGGAAAATAGCAAAGGTGGTAGACATGGTACCAGGACAGGTGCAACAATTCATGGAGTACCCGATCAAATCTCAATCCATGTTGCAACAGTTAAGTGCCAGAATATTCAAGTATCAGGCACAGGCATTAGAGATACGAGGGATCCTTTCAGCCCTAATGGAACAACATAGATACTCATATGCTAACACATGAGAGGATCTCTTCGTCAAGTGCTCGGAGTACAAGAGGAGTTATCCACTCAAATGAGACCATTTGATGACTCTGTGAAGACTGATAAAAGAAAGTGCCATGTGGCGAGTTTTGTTTTACTTAGTTACAGTTTAATAGTTATTTTTAGTTAATAGTATGTTATAAATAGGATGATCGACCTATTATTTCAAGGGTCGATGGTTGTTGAAAAGACCCTCATTTTTGGATTTTGTAAAGAACTATTTTGGAGATGCCTTAATTGAGTAGTCTTGTTTAGGACTAGAGACAAATTTTTGTTTTTCATCAAAAGTGTGTATGACTGGATATGGAGAAGAATTATTTCCGATTTCATCTCATGAATGGATGCTGTAATGAGTAAGAGATTCTAAATCTGTTGATAAGTTATCTGATTCAATGTTTTACATTTCTTGTATTTAATGATGAAAATCAAATTGTTGTGTTATTATGTGATTGATGATTAGAGTTAAGGAAATATTTTTTCTGCAATTGTTTATCGCATGCATGTTTTCTTTATGATAAATTGTATCTCAGTCAATAATTGGAATACCAACAGGTTAATGTATTAGTACTAGGAGTGTGGTAGAGAATCATTGTCTACATTCTAGAGTAAAAGGGTTATCCTAAGCTCAACCTTCTCCAGTAGTTAAGTTTTCCCACTTTGTTACCTAGTTGGTTTATACCGTATTTTATCTTGTATCAATTATGTAACATCCCCAACCATCAAAAGGTTGGAAAATGCCACTATGCAGAATATAACTTAAATAGTATGCTTTTAAATGAAGCTAAAGGAATTAACAGAGTAAAACTAGATTTACTGATAACATATAGAATTAATGGAATTAACAATAAATCCATTCATGCAAAGGAATGTTGGATCATGTTGTCATTGATGCCAATGGTTTGATTGATTGATGTCATTGATTGATGTCAAGTGATTGATTGATGCCAAAGGATTGATTGATTGATGATTTATGTAATGTAATATGTATTGTCCTTGATGAGAATGATAGATGAAGATGGATCAATGAGTTGTCATTGATATGATGAATATGGATCAATGAGTTGTCATTGATACATGTTGAAGATGGATTGATGTGGTTTCATTGGTATATGATGCACTGTTGGAAACATGACTCATTATTTTCTTATCATGATTGATAATGTGCACAAATGGATGAACTCCAAAGTGGTCCCCTTATGGTGAAAGCCCTCACGGGAAGATTCTTTGTGGATTGAGTTATCCTAGAAGAATGGTTGGAGGACCCATGCTCTTATTATTGTCTTATCATGATTGATAAGGTGCACAAATGGATGAACTCCCAAGTGGTCCCCTTATGGTGAAATCCCTCACGAGAAGACGCTTTGTAGATTGAGTTATCCTAGAAGAATGGTTGGAGGACCCATGCTTGTATGTGGAATAATGAGATGAAGATCAAGGAAATTGTTGGTGAAACTATCCTAGATGGATAGTTCTTGTCATGCCATTTTCAGTGGTATGTGGAATGTCACATAACTCCTCATGGTTTGAGAGTTATGGCCTTACGAAGATGAAGGACTCCCACATGAAGGCTTGAAGCCCCCAAGGTCAAAGAAGTCAAAGTGACCTAAAAGAATAAATCATTATTTAAATGATAAAGTAAAGTGACAAATTCAAGGTGTATTATTTAAATAATAAAGAGAAGTGACAAAATCAAGAAATTATAAAGTAAGGTGACAAAATCAAGAAGTAATATTTAAATGATAAAGTATTGGAGAACTTTCTATTTATGGAAAGTGGTTAACCCTAAAATAAGGAAAATAGGTTAAGTGACCTAGAAATGGGTTAATATTATTTAAATGATAAATTAAAGTGACAAAGTCAATATGTATTATTTAAATAATAAAGAGAAGTGACAAAATCAAGAAATGATAAAGTAAGGTGACAAAATCAAGAAGGAATATTTAAATGATAAAGTATTGGAGAACTTTCTATTTATGGAAAGTGGTTAACCCTAAAATAAGGAAAAT
>ML784045.1:182131-197679 GCA_009831015.1 Picea engelmannii | reverse complement strand
CTGATTTGGAAATTGACTCTGGAGCCAAAAGACCCCCTTTGCCAAAGATCATGATTCTGGGAGCTACAGTGGACGAAACGGACTTCTACTTGGACCAAGTAAGTACAAACTCCCTTATCTTGCATTTCAATACCTCAATTGTTGTTTGTTTTTTAGTTTGGGGGTGGGCGTCGACGTCAAAGAGGTTGGCCCTAGGCAAACGCGGGTTGTCCAAGGACAACTCGCGGGTACCCGCGCGCAGAGCCAAAGCTGCGTGTGGGTACCCGCGACTATCGCTTCGACAGCCCGCGGGTGCCCCCTGCGCAATGAAAAGTTGATTGAAACAAGAGTTAACTCCCTCGTTTTTCTTTGTGGTTTTTGGCAGGATGTATGTTCAGTGGAGAGAGAGGGAGCATGAGGCTGCCAATGAGGCAGTGGCTGCAGATCTGAACGTCATGGCTGTGCTGACGCAGTGTGGCTTGGTAAAAATTTTCCTGTGTCCGTTTATGCGCGCTCAACCCAGGCTACTGAATTCCTTGGTTGATTATTGGCATCCATATGTAGAGGCCTTCATGATAGAGGGGCAATCCTTGGTGCCCACCACTGAGGATATCTACTTTTTGACGGGCCTCTCGAGGAGAGGGGAACCCGTCAACTTTCATACCTTTCCTGCGGGACCGAGCAAAGTCTCGGAATTGATAGAGGAGTACTTTGAGGCTGGGACCGATCAGAGATCTTCCTCGGTTCCCGTGAGCAGGATTACCAGCCTCGCCCTCCAGACCATTTTATCACTCATAGGGCGGATTACCGGCTCTGTGGCCATGCACCAGGCTTCGCGCGCAAAGATGAACTGTGCGATTCAGTGCATGAATGCACAAATTTTTGACTGGAGTACCACATTACTGGCAAGCATGACAGGTTAGCTGATAGCTTGCAGACAGTGGACGCATAGGAACTTCGGGTTTGGGACCATCCTATGTTCATTTTTCTTTGAGAGAGTTCTGTGTTTCAGTCCTCGACTGACAGTACGAGGACATCTGGCTACTTTCCCTGCAGTGTGCAGATGGACAGCTTTGTTGCCGCGACTGGGTGGTGGAAGGACCATAGAGGCCTTCAACGACGACTTCTTTGCGTGGCTGTCGTGACAGATCCCAGCGATTGAGGATTACCCATATGCAGGGATCAATTTTTCTAGAGATCCAGCGATACCAGTGCCTCCTGGTGAGGAGCGAGGGAAGATGGGTAAGTCTCCACCTATCTAGTTTTTTTTTGTTTGCATATGTAATTTTTATGTCTTTTTGATATATATATCATCTTTTTGTATAACAGAGTTTTTTGACGGGTGAACATTGTATTGCATGCAGATGTGGGACCCGTGTGAACTGTCGATTATGCAAGGAACAGGTGGCGCCCACGGCCAAAGGCCGCAGCTTACGCCACCGGGGGAGCAGCAGTAGCAGGGACCCTCCCAGCAGGGGAGGCCGAGAGGGTTCTTAGGCGGATTGAGCGGAACTTCACTGCGCTCACTCGCACAGTTCCCATGGCATAGATAGAGGACTTGCCACCCTCCTTGCAGACTCATATCGTGGGGATACCTCAGACATGGGTCCAATTGTTTAGGCATTTGGGTCAGGCTGTATTTGAGTATAACAGGGCCCATAGGCCCTGAACAGACTTGTAGACTTTTATGTGCCCCGAGCACTGATATGTATATATATTTTTTGAGGGCATAAGCCCCAGCGACTCGTTATGGTTCCCACTTTTTGAGGCGCTTGTGCCCATCCATGTACTCTGAGGATTTTATCATGTTTATATATGGTTTTTATTTCTTTTTTGTGTCTTATGGATTATGTGTACAAAAATGTATTTGCATGTGTATGATCATGATCTTTTTATGTGTGAGTAAGATGCCAATCTAAAATGTGATTAGCTAGAGTATCTGTGATTTGATTTAGACTCCTAGGAACATGAAAATATGTAATATAATCAAAGTTGCGTTCCAAGAGATGTACCCTAAGGAATTGTCGGTGTAAAGTAGGGTCGTGCACACGATATATTCTGTTTAGCTGTGACACAACCAGTTGAGCGTCTAGATAGACCCGGAGACGAGAGATACACAATGACAAAGTGTCACGAAGAAACTCAATAACTGCATTATACTCAGCAACATTGTTTGTGGTGTCGCCCAAGCATATCCCCCCGGAAGATAACAACTGACCCTGTGGTGTAAAGATTACCCAAGCGGCGGAGGCAAGCCTCCGGGTGTGTCGACTAGCACCATCCGCATACCCAATGAACACCTCGGACTCACTTGACATCTGCCATAGTGACGAAAGATAACATTAATGACACGTCCATAACACGTTTTTCAAAAGAAACGAAAGAAGGTAATAGCACAAAGACTATACATATGTTACAAAAAGTTACCCACAGTGACCTTTCTATGAGTAATACTTCTTGAGGTAGAGCCCATTTCTAGGCTCCACCAAAGCATTCCCTTCAAAATCAACCAGACGATAAGTGCCCTTTTTTAAAACCTCCTTAATAATGAAGGGTCCGAACCACATGGGTTTAAACTTGCCTGCCCCCAGGGGGTCCTTATCTTGGTCGTAAACCAGGACAAGGTCGCCCTCAGAAAAAATACGAGGATGAACGGACCTATCATATTGACACTTGACCTTATGTTTATGAGCCTCGTTGGCCAGGGCCGCATCACGACGCTGTTCATCAAGCTGCTCAAGGTGTACTAACCGTTTTTCAAGTGGAGAAGTGTCTGTCAATAACTGTACTGCCAATTTCAGAGATGGAATTTGACATTCGATGGGCAAGACTGCCTCCAGCCCGTAAACGAGTTGGAAAGGTGAGAAATCGGTCGCAGTCTTAACTGATGTTCGGTAAGCCCATAATGTTGAGTATAACATCAAATGCCAATTTGACTTGGCTGAGTTGATGGTTCGTTGTAGCATCGTCTTGAGAGTTTTGTTAACAGCTTTCACCTGCCCATTGGCTTGGGGGTAGTAAGGTGATGAATGTTCTTGCCGTAACCCAAGATTTTATGTTAACTCGGGCATCATTTGGTTCTGAAAGTGACTTCCATGGTCAGTGACAATCTCTCTCGGGACGCCGAACCGCGCTATAATCTGGTTGAATAAGAAAAGAGCTGCAGTCTCTCCATCATCTTTAAACGTTGGCATAGCCTCGACCCATTTAGTGAAATAGTCGACAGCTACGATGATGTAGCGGTGCCCCCTTGCTGACGGGGGGTTGCATGTAGTGTAATCAATACCCCATTTCGTGAAGGGACCAACTGTGATGACAGGAAACCTAGGAGCAGGATGTGCCCTCATCTTTCGTGAGAAGATTTGGCACAGATGGAACTTCTTGACCGACTCGATACAATCTTTAATAAGTGTGGGCCAGAAGTAACCTGCTCGTAAAATATTTTGGGTTGTTGCCAACCCATATAAGTGACCACCACAATCTCTTGTATGACAATCGTTAAGCACTATGACGGCCTCCTCATGAGTGAGACATCGACACAAGATACAGTCTACACCTCTCCGATACAACGTATCATTGAGTATGAGATAGTTCTTGGCCTGATGGCGTATCCATCGACGCTCATCATGAGAAGCAGAGGTGGGGCACTTTAAAGTCTGGAGATAGATCAGTATATCTCCGTACCAGGGGTCTGACGATTCGATCAAAAACATATCCCCCCAGATAGGCGATTCCTCAGGCACAACGTCACCTGACTCAACCGAAAGTTCTGAAATAAGTTCTGCGAAGACCAATGACTTCTTGGACTTGGCTGAAACGAAGTCTAAGTCGAATTCTTGGAGGATGACCATCCATCTACTGATTTTTTCACCAATAACTCGTCGTGTCAACATGTACTGGAATGGATTCAAGACAACTACGACGGTGGTCTTGCGAAACATAACATAATGACGGAACCGTTGAACAGCATGAACTGTTGCCAACGCAAGTTTTTTGAGATGAGTATAATTAAGTTCCGGTCTGACGAGGCCTCGGCTCAAGGAATAGATCACGTATTCCGAAAACGAATCATCTTCCTGAACTAAAACCATGCCTATGGCTGACTCTGCGGCAGCCAAATATAATAGGAAATCCTTGTTATAATTCGGTGGTCGTAGCAAAGGTGCGGTTGTAAGAGCGTGTTTCAATGCGTCGAAAGAGCGTTGCGCTACTTCATCCCAAAAAAAGGGAACATCTTTCTTCAGTAAACGCATGAAGCCCTTGGTGATTTCGTCATAGTTGGCGATGAAGCGTCGTAAGAATTTCGCCTTGCCTTGAAGACTCTGAAGTTGTAAAATTGTGCGTGGGGGGGGCAACTGGACTATTGCCTCCACCTTAAGAGGATCCACCATGATCCCTGTGGTTGATACAATGAAACCTAACAGACGTCCTGACGTGATGCAAAAGCTGCACTTGTTGGGATTCAAGCGAATCTTGAAGTAGCGACAGTGTTCGAAGATTAGTCGGAGGTGCATAGGATGATCCTTTCGCTTGCGAGAGCATGATGCTAAATCATCTAGATAGGCCTCGACTATATGTTTGAGATCATGAAACGCAAAAGACATGGCCCGCTGGAAAGTGGCTCCAACGTTCTTGAGACCAAAAGGCATTTTACAATAGGCAAATGTACCCCATGGACAAATGAATGTCGTTTTATGTTGGTCCTCAGGTTTGATTTGGATTTGATTATAGCCTGAAAAACCATCCATGAATGAAAAGGCTTCACAACCAGCACATTCATCAATGATCTGATCAATGAAGGGGGTTGGATAATTATCTTTCGGACATGCCTTATTCAAATCATGGAAATCAGTACATACACGAATCGCGCCTTGTTTTTTATCGACCGATACGGGGTTTGACACCCATTGAGTCAAATGAATTGGGTAAATGAACCCTGCCTTGAGCAATTTATCAACCTCATCTTTGATGGCTGCTACTTTCCTAGGATTAACTGGACGAATTTTCTGTCGAACAGGCTTAGCATCAGGATACGTTGTGATTTCGTGTTCAACTATTTTCGGATCGATGCCTGGCATTTCCTCATAAGACCAGGCAAAAACGTCGCGGAATTCTTTAAAAAGATCCGTGTAAATCTGAATCTCTTCGGGGGAGMAATCCGCTCTGACGAATACATTCTCCATGACACCAAGGTTGCGAGAGATGTTGATAGGTATCGTGGAAGTGATAGTCACCATATTTCCCTCAGCGTAAATTTCCTGTGTAGCTAAGAGGTTAATGGGACATGGTTGATCTCCCGTCATGGTGATAGTGAATTCTCCTGCCGCGATTCGACTTAACTCTGGGAGGAAATATGATCTGTGATGAAGATATTCCCAAGGTTTGTCTGAACTAGTCATTGCCTCGATTATAGCTTCGTCAAAAGTCAAGACAAAGTCTAACGAATCGGTGGTAGCAAGAGAACCCTGAGTCCAGATAGACTCAAGAAGTGGATCCAACTCTTGTGCGGGAGTCGGATCAGGAGTAGCCGAAGTTTGCTAGACTAAAGAGTACACTACTTCAGCGGCCGACAAGGGCATGGACATGCCAACGTGCCCTGTCTCATCCATCGTGGCTGATGGGGAAGGAAGAATCCACGGATCCTAAAAGTAAGTCATGCGGAACGATGAAACATGGAAAATCTCAGCCTTGTGGTGAGTTGATATAAACTTGACATCTCCATGAGGAGGTGGGTAATCAAAAGTACCCATCAAATATGGACACAAACCAACTCCTATGTTAATGACACCAGCTTGAGGATTATCTATCATGGGAACCGTGGATGCCCCCAAGGCTGGGTCAGGTCGAGAGAAGGACAACTGATCAATGGTCATTATCCGACCTTCATGTGGAAACAATAAGACTCATAAAACCATAGCGACCACCGCTTGCATAGCATAAGTCCAACTACACCCTAACAAGAGATTGTAGTCGATGGGGGCGTCGACTACCTCAACTTCGATGCACACGGTCTTTCCCCCTAACTGCACAGGGAAAGAAGGAATGATGCCATGTGGTCGGAAAGAACAACCGTCGAATGCAGTAAGGAGAGTAGGTGATGGAGACAACTCGGGCTGACCAATGGCTTTCCAACATGCTAACGACATAACGCAAGTCGAAGCGCCCTCATCGACCACCGTGCGGTAGATATTCCATGTAAAAGTTTTCGTGGGGTGAGACACTACTATCTGAAACGCGACGTGGTAAGGAAAATGAGGTTTCAAGTCAGTCGTATCTAACATGATGGTACCCACGTTACAAGTCTCAGTAGAGCCTAAAGCAGTCAACAAGGCTTTCCTCTGAGTAGGGAAACTTTGGAGGACCTCCAAAGTAGTCATAGCGCAAGGGGTTTGTGATAAATCTTCCACCACAGAGTAGTTATGGGTGGCCCTTGCATTTGGATTGTGAGAAGCTCTCTTAAACGCACCTTTTGGAATGCATGTCATCGTTTCTCCCAACGTCTTCTCGAGCTGTAGAGGAAGAGATGGGGTCTCGGCTTCTTTACCCTTCTCAGAGGCGCTTGGTTTACTATAGTCGTGTGGTCTAGTCGTGATTAAAGCATCACCCCTAACCATATACACATTCACGGAAGAGGAATTATTTGGATGAGGGCAGTTTTCCTGGCTGCCCCCTTCGACACTTGTAGAGGCTTGAGTTAAATTTTGCCCATGCTGAAAGGGATTAGTCAACACAGCTTGTTGTTGTTGTGTGACAAACTTCTGGGCCTCCACAAGTCGAGGGCATAAATGGGTCGGGTGGTCTTCCGTGCACAAGTTGCACGGATACCTTGCCTTCTTCTTTTCTGTGGTGCCCTCGCCAGCATTATCAGTGGGTTTTTAATCCCCCTTACCCTTCCTGCGTTGTTTTTTCTTCCCTTCAGGCTGCTGGGTGGCCTTTGGGTTAGTCGTCTGTATGGAGTGTACTTCTGACATTTGGGTAGGAGGAGCAGCCAAAGCAGTAGTCTGGCTGGCTGCTGAGTGTTGTATGGATAACTGTTGCAATTGCTTTGTCAATTGCTCAGCAGACTTACTTCGTTCTTAACCAACTATACCATCAGCACGTGGTCCAACTCTCTGTCTAGTTTTCTCCAGTATCGAATGGGGCGCATCTGGTAATATGTTGTATAACAAACCGGACTGAGAATAGATGAGCTCAAATTGTTGAGCCTGCATAATGGCGTCTTCTTCAGAGAAAACTCTGGACGTTGCGACATCTTTGGACAATTGTGGGACCAAGGACTTAATGAACCACTCCAGCAGGAATGCTGGTGGGACTGGTACTTTTATTAGACTCTTTCGACATCTCCACTCTCGGATATGATCAGAGATATGGTCAGCTGTCGGCTGTTTGAAATTGGCTAGCAACTCGGTGTCGGCGTTGTATCTCACAGGTAACTGGAAATGGTTAAGGAAAGCCATAGCTAGTTCGCCAAAAGAAGAATATCGTGAGTGATCAAGCGCGATGTACCATTTCGCGGCGCTCCCGATGAGAGTGCGTTGAAACAATCGCAACTGGATGGAGTCATATTTCAGTGAGTTATATGAACACCAAAGATAGAAAGTAGTCACGTGATCACCTGGATCTTCGTTAGGCTTGGCCTCGAACTTGGGAATGTCCGAAGGCAACTTCGTTGGCATAGGAGGCCAACGTGGATCATGACAGATAGGATCATTTAACAACCAGGTTAAATCTGGAAAGTGTAACATCGCCAAGAATGGTAGTTTAGGTTGTTGTTGATAGCCTGGGAGAAGGGGTCATGGGGTTTGACTGGCACCAGGTTGCCATGAAAATTTTGGTTGCTGGCCCGGATTCTGGTAGAAACCATGGACCTGACCAGCGTATGGATTTTTCATCTGTGGAGACATCATTGGCTGATTCCCCATAAAGGACATAGGATTTTGGGCACTCATCGTGTTTGACGAACTTTGGGAAGGATTGCCCCATGGCGGTCCTATTGGGAGAGGCATAGCAGTCTATCCGGGGTTCCATTGAATGTGGAAAGAATTACCCCAGAATGACAATCCAGTGGAGGGAACGGATCCTTGTCCTGAGTTCCAAGGTCCTGGTATATGTGCCCCCGACGCAGGAATAGTACCCTGCGCCGGAGTAGGCTGTCCAAATATGGGAGTGCCCCCAGAAGGGAAAGAAGTGGGTGTGAAAGTGTTGTTCCCAAATGTCCCGTTCCAAACAAATGGTGACAAACCTACTGTCTGAGTTTGCGCAGGTGTTCCTTGACTCCCGGCTCCAAATGAACTCATGTGTGCGGGCTTCCCGGCGATCTGCTGATGCGGACCACCAAGCGAAGGGGACGAAGGAGGAATATGACCTCCAGCATGAGGAAAAGCGTTGAAAGGGACAAGAATTCCCCCAAGTTGACCTTGCAGAGGAGCGTTAGAGCTCCCTGCCCCCAGACCCAAAGTCTGTAAAGTGGAGTGAGTGAGTGCAGGACTTGTTCCTGAACTAGGCATACTGTATGAAAACGGAGAGCCTGTCGCACTAGGTGTGAAGGGATTTGTGGCTGCCACGATGGATGGGGTCGGTCCACTTTGCGACGTAGTTGCGGCCGGAGCCATGGTGGTCCGGACCGATGACGGAAAGTTAGGATATGCTTCTCCTATGGTAGCAACGGTGGTGGGAATGGAAGAATTCCCAGAGGAAGTAGTAGCGTTTGTTGCCATAGCTGTATGAGGCACTGACAGGAGTTCAGTAAATTGGACTGGTACAATAACCGGTGTCTAGATATCAGTGTTTTGGGTTTCAACCGATCCAATATTGGTGATTGATTCCTCCGGGGTTTGTTCGGGCTCAATGGTTAGAAACCCAGTTGCTTCGAAAGACCCTTGTTGGTCTAGCTTCCGCCTCAATGGTGGCGGGGGTGGTTCCAGTATAACTGGCGGCAGGCCCAGAAGCCTTCGTGACCGACAGAGCTCTGAATCCTCCACTGTGTGAGAAGATTCACGACACGCTAAGGTATTCTACACGAACAAACAGTAACACACACTAAAAGAAGCCCCTATGAGATAAGACAAGCAAACACTAACTATTTGGAAGAACAGTTACAACAACTAACACTAGAGCAACTTACCGGTGCAAGTGCAACTCGAATACGGAAGCACCCTCCAGGTATACTCTACAAAGCGTGGCCCGATGTCTGTCCTAGGTACCGCGGTATACCCCCGCAGTCACCTGTGTATGTCCCTAGAAAAGATTGGCAACTAGTTTGCCAGCACGTGAACAGTCACCAGGCGGGTACAGTCGATAGTCGGGTAGACCACAATGAGCAGGGTATCAAGCCCGAAACCTGTCAAGGGTATCGAGAGCAAGTGGTCCGGAAGACAATTGAGGACCTCGAATGGATTCGAGACCCACAAAGCCCCATGGAAAATGCAAACGACAGAATCCCTTAACAAATCCTCGATATGTGTTCTCCACTACGCTCGGTCCGGCTTTGGAGGGGTTATCTTCGCTACCTTTCCTTACGCGACCTCGTGTTTAACCCCTGTGTTAGAGGGGGGTCCCGGATAACTTTCCGTAACTGGACTTCTACACTCCCTATGACAGACTCCAATGTTTGGTTTGAGTGGCCTTGGAGAGTTTACTCTCCAACCTATTCCAAGGCCCTAGTCCTGAGCTAGTGTATGAACCCTACAAACAAAAAGTCTAATAGTTTTTTAATTAGCGTTGCTTTTAATGGGATTTTTTACGTCACAGGTATGAAGGTGAAACTGATGATGTGTAAAGACTCAAAGAAAAAATGAATAAGAAATGCTTGGAAACAAAAACTTTTACAAAAAATGCAAAAACCAACAACTTTTTAACAAGAAAGACTTCTTTTCCTTTTGAATTTTCTAAGATTTCATGCAGAAAAACATAAAGGAATTTCGCTCAATCTGCGAGCTACTTATGCGCTAAATGAACTACAAAACAACTTATGAAAAAAGACTTCTTCCTAGCTACTGATGCAACAACACAATCTTCAAACAAAGAAGAAAATGGAAAAGAGAATTTTTTGCAAAATGAAGCAATAAAGGAAAAATGCCAATAAGCTCAAAACCAAGAAAACAAAATAAAATTTTGGCTTAAAGCGCAGATCGCAAAGAACCAGAGCAAATATGCACAATGGCAATCAAGAAAGCACCGATTCTAACACTTGTCTAAAAACCATAAAACAATTTTTTTTTTCTTTTGTCTTTTCTATCAAAACATCATCTAAAAAACACAGCCTAAGGATAAGAGGCCCTAACCTACTGACTGTGCAACCCTAGACTTAAAACCTCTGAGAGGGAAAAATTCTCACCACAAGAGGGGATGACTGCCCCACCCTGAATGAAAGGCAACCTGACAGGCCCGCAACTGTCACTGAGACAGCACGTGTTCAAACGCGTGCTAAGATATAACACCGTGCGGGTACCCGCGATCTGAACTGAAACAACCCACGTGTAGGTATAAAATCCAAGAAAAATCAAACACAGGCAGCCCAAACCTGAAAGAGGCCTCTGGTATTGACAACCAGGGTCTCTTAAAGACTTGGATGCTTCTTCTTTAACAGAAAAGGAAAATAAATGAAAAATGAGACACAATAAAGCAGACTGAAAATAAGACAGTGAACCAGCAAGACCCAGACAGGATCCAGAAAGCCCCCTGAGAAGGTAAACTTATGATAGGGAAGAGAAGACTGCCTCTCAAGCTTTCTGAGTCTTACACGCTACTGAAACCTCTGCAGCAAGCGTTCAAACGCGAGCTACAGAAGGTTAGGGCGCGGGTTACATGCGTGCAGGCCTTCTGCAGGCCGCGTGTACCTCTGTGTGTCCCGGTAATAAATGTCAAGCAACAGTCAAGGAAAAGATGGTATTAAAAACTAGGTTCCCTGCTAGCTCTGACCTAACAGAAAACAAACAAACAAAGAAATAGAGAATCTACCCGTTTAAACTACCCAAAAACCTCACTTAAATCCGGAAACCCTAAGAGTACTATCCCCAGTGGAGTCGCCAATTTTGTTGTTGGGAAATAATACCCTATGGACTAACAAGCTAGGGCTGAACTTGTATGCAGATCATGACCTCAAATAAAACACTTTTCACCTACCACCCCAATACTCAAACCCCTTTTTTCACACACAAGCATGGAAAAGACCTACTAACCTTTTTATATCGACGTTTGATGTAGATCCTCCATTGCGCTTTATCTGCTTGCTCTCGCTGCTCCTTCCAAAGACAATCCTACAATCAAGACAAAACACTATGCATGCATGCTATTCTTCTACCTAAGGGTTAGATATTAAGCATATATCGAATAAAATATATATCACTCGTGTATTGGGACGGGAAAAGTATCCTTTTATTAATACCAAGATTAATCAACTTACAATAATGATAGAGACCGGCCACCGTTCCTCGATCCTGATCCTAGGCTCCTCCTCCTCTTTGTCCTCCAACTACTTTTCTTTAATTCTCCTTAAGCTTGAGGAAAGGCTAAAGGGTTGGGACAAATGGATTTGGCAATTGGGCAAAGTTTCTTTGCTATATTTTTCCTCTTCCAAATAGTACCCCTACCCCTTCTTTTATAGGCTAGAAGGAGCTAGGGTTTTGGACGAACTCTCGGCCATGCATGGCTGGGAGTTCCAGTTAACTGACCCAAAGCTTTTCGTCCCGTCAGAAACTTTCCTGTTTTTGTGCTTTGTTAGGTAAACGCGGGCTGTAGTAGGCCAGCCCACGTTCCAACGCGTGCAGTAATGAGCCTGTCAGCGTTCCAACGCGTACAGTGAAGGGTTAGGGTGTGTGCCACTTGTTTTAAGAGGGTTTTCAAGGTTTTATTCAGCATGGCTTTGGCAAGGAAGAGACATGAGTTGGCCTGATGCCAGGTAAGCCTATGTGGTGCATTTTAGGGTTATAACACTATGGCTGCCAACTCCAAATCATGATTGGCATAGTTCCTTTCATGCTCTTTCAACTTTCTACATTTATAAAAAACTATGAATCCATTATGACTGAGGAAACCTCCCATAACTTCTTTGCACGCATCAGTGCATACCACAAAATCTTCATTTGGATGTGCAATCCTCAATATTGGAGCACTAGTTAACAATTGCTTCAATTGTTGAAATATTTTCTCACAATCCTCTGTCCACTGAAATTTCTTCTCCTTCCTTTGAAAGGAAGTGATAGGGTGAGCTATCCTCAAGAACCCATGGATAAAACTTCTATAATAACCAGATAAAACCATGAAGGATCTAACTTATGTCACGTTCTTTGGCGTTGACCATCCTCTAATGGCCTCAATCTTCTTAGGATCTACAACTATCCCATCCTTCGAAATAATATGCCCCAAGTAATGGATCTTCTCTTGATAAAAAGAACACTTGCTCAACTTGGCATACAGTTGGTGCTCTCGTAGCACTCGTAACACCATCCTAAGATGTTTTTCATACTCTTCCTATGACTTGGAATACACCATAATTTCATCCAGGAAGACTATGACAAACGTGTCTAGATATTCCCTGAATACACCATTCATTAAGCACATAAAAACAACAGGTGTGTTCGACAACCCAAATGGCACCACTGTGAATTCATAGTGACCATACCTTATTCTAAAGGTGTTCTTTCTGATGTCTTCATCCTTTATCCTTACCGGCTGATATCCTGACCTGAGGTCTATATTCGAAAATATCTCCGCATCCTTCAACTGATCGAATAAGTCATCAATCCTCGGTAGAGGATATTTGTTCTTTACAGTTACTTTGTTCAATTGTCTGAAATCGATAAACAATCTAAACATTCCATCCTTCTTCTTCATGAATAGGACCGAGGCTCCCCAAGGTGACACACTTGGGCATATGTACCCCTTCTTCAGAAGATCTTCAAGATGAAATTGCAACTCTTTCATCTCTAGCGTACTCATTTTGTAAGGATCTTTCGACATTGGAGTTCCTCCATGAATCAAGTTTACAGAGAAATCAATATCTCTCTTCGGGGCTAATCCTGGTACCTCCTAGAATACATCCTTAAACTCCTTTAATACTACATGATATCCAATACTTGACACCCTATCCTTAGGTGTTTCCTCCACATGGGATGCAAATAATTAACATCCTTTCCTATAGCACTTTTTTAGTTGCATCGCTGAGATTTCTTTGATAGCAACAGCTCTGGGAATTCCTTGGACTGTTCTCTGATTTCCTTCCTCATCCAGGAAAGTGAATGTCTTGTTACGACAGTCCAAGATGGCATGGTTCTGGTCCAACCAGTTCAACCCAATTAGATAGTCATAAGAACCTAAAGGCAGAACATTTAATTTAGCCTTTGTGCTCAGTCCATTCATGTCCACAGGATAGGACTTAACCAACTCAGTGACTTTCATCTTGGTTGATGTAGCCATCTACACTAACCAAGACTTTTGATGTTTGATTCTCGACAAATGAAAACTTTCCACCACTCTAGGATCTATATAACTATGGCTATCCCCTGAATCAATTAAAATAGTAAATGGTTGGTTGTTAAGCATACCTTCCACTTCAATCATGTGCGACTGATATTCAGCTTGCTTGTTGTCCAGGAATGCGTAGATCCTTGGAATTCTATTGACCATGTCCTCCACTATTTCATCTTGTTGAACATTATGGACAACTCTCACTTTGCCATTTTTATGGGGACAATCTTTGTACTTGTGGTTTTCTTTACAACCCCAACATTCCATAGGTGGAGGTCTTGGCATTTTCCCACCTACTTCAACCTTCCTGGGCTCTCTAAAAGATGGTTGTCCTTGAGTACTGTTTCTAAAAACTGGTGTCTTAGTTCCTTTCTTCCTCTGATCCATCTTGAATTTCTTCTTGTCTTCCCAAGCCTTCCGAAAAGTAGGCTTATCTCTTAGCTGCTCATATACGCATTTCTCTCTTCTTATCATTTCTCCCATAGTTTTTGGGTCATCATATTGGATCTTTTCCCCAATGGAAGGTGGCAATCAACTCAGGTACCTTTGAATATTAACAGTTTCATCCTTGATGAACGGAACATACTTCAGTAATTCCAAAAATCTTCGCTCATCTTCATCAATGGTCATGTTGTCCAACTTGAGTTCAAGGAACTCTTTCATCTTTCTATCATAGTATCTTTTAGTCAAGTATTTCTTCTTGAAATACCTCTTGAATTCCTTCCAAGTGATATCTTTCTCTCTAATGTGCTACACCTGTACAAGTTGATCCCACCACATGGATTGTTTCCCTTTCAGCTGATACATCGCAATTATTCCTTCTGCATGAGAGGAATAATTCTGCAGTTGGAAATATTTCCTCATGCCAAGCAACCATGTTCAGCATATTCCTCCTTCTTATGTTCTCCATCAAATGCGGGAGGCTTAATCTTATTCATTTTTCCTTCCGTTTATCCACTCCAGATCTCCTGTTCTTTCTGGTAGGAGCTGGGTTTGAACTACTATGTGCCCTCCTCTTGGAGTGACCTTGAGAGTGATGATGGTGTTTACCAATACTCCTTGATATTCTTCCCTCATAATTCAGGTGACTTCTAGTTTTTCTCGAGTCTCTCTCTAGGTCCAACTTATTTTCTGTTTTCTCTAGACTCTTCATCAACTTTAAGTTGAATTCACCTTGTTTATCCTGAGCTTTTCTGAGTTTTATTCTATCTTCTCAACGTGTTTGGGCATCTTTTTGCAATTTTTCAATGATCTTCATCATATGCCCTTCCTTATATATCTCTTATCCATTCCCATTGGAGTTTGACCCTTTAACTCCCAGATGAACATCCATTCCTTTTGCTTCGTCCTCGAAACTGGAAGCAGTCTGTGCTCCTTCCATTTCTTTTGCACTAAATCACAATTCTAACCATTCTGGAACTCGCTAAACTTTTTAAACACAATGTGAAGACAATTGGAATTCGTCAAGTCATTAATCCTTAAAAAATTCCTCAGCATTCATAAACAACTTGATTCAAGAAAATTTTCAGTTTCCATGAATTTTTTGAGCTCTTCTCAGCTCCATAGGAAACTCAAGCCATATCCCTTTTCCTCTTTTTTCCAAAACCCACGTGACCAAGGTTCATGACCAAGCGTTAGATATACAATATTCTCTAAACGAGTCCTCGGAGTTTTGGGTTTCGAAGGTTTAGGATTTTGGAGTTTCGGGTTTCGGGATTTCGGTCCTGGAGGCTTCCACACACTACTACATATTGTAAAAATTCCGACGTTTTATTTGCGGCGTTATGGACAAAATTGTCCATATTGTCGCAAAATAGAGGAAATTTATAAAAAAAAAAATTCATGTTGCCCGATAACGTCTCTCTTGCGACGTTAACGTCGGTCTTGCGACGTTAACGTCTCTCTTGCGACGTTTTCCACTGGAACGTCGCTCTTGCGACGTTAACGTGTGAAAAACGTGAAGGGTGTGAAGCGTGTCTCCTATATGCTCATTTGCTTTATGCTTGTCATCGTCCCTATTATTGTCACAGTGGATTATCTTACAACACATGACTGGGGATCACTTAAGACAGGGTTATAGGATATTGGCTTGTACTTAAGGT
>ML784045.1:96670-161031 GCA_009831015.1 Picea engelmannii | reverse complement strand
ATCTTGTACTTGAACATTTAAGTGGGGTAAAAGGAGGTTGCCCCCTCGAAGAGGCTTATTATCTGAAATTATCTCTTTTTCAAGGCGTTGAGTACTTTTCCTGAGGTTTTTCTATGCTATATTGATGTTTGGTTCTTAAAAAATCATTGTTAGACAAGTAAGGAACATTATACATTGAAACTCTCCACGCCTGAGGAATTATCAATAGGAAGTGCACAAGCTAATAGAGCATTTTGAAGCCTTCAACATTGCAATGATCCCCAGAGCAAAGAAAATTCTTGTTGATTTTCTGACCACCGCTGCCTCAAGGCTATCACCTCTAGAATATTATGAAGCCTCCTGGTTCACTGTGGAATTACTCTACAAACCATCGGTTCCCAACAATATTTCTAATTGGAAGTCCTTTGAAGGAGATGAACAGATCATAAATTTTTTGAATAACCAAGATAATTTTAAAGACTTGGCAATTGACGATGAACTATTCTAGGAACAATCAACAAAAACCGATCCTCAGACAGATCAACCGACTAACAAATCGAGGTCTCACATGATACCAAAAGGAATAGCCAATTTAGAAAACCTTTTTGACCTAAGAGAGATATTTAAAGGGTCAAAAAATGCGAAGATGGGAAGTTCTTGTCCCATGCACGAAACTATAAATTTAGGAACCCTGGAAAACCCCAAGAATATAAATATCAGCAAGACAATATATAAAGAGGAAAAGAAGGCCTATCTCAAACTTTTCAGAAAATATCAAGATGTCTTTGCATGGTCCTACCGATATATGAAAAATTATGATACCCATATCATACAACACACTATCCCTTTAAATCCTGAAGTAAAACCCTTCCAACAGAAGATCTAGAGGTACCACCCATCGGTGAAGCCTCTCATGTCTCAGGAGTTAAAGAAACTATTAGATGCCAAAATTATCTTCCAAGTTAGACACTTTGCATGGGTAGAAAATTTGGTTCTTGTAAGGAAAACGTCTGGGGAGATCTTCCTATGCATAGATTTCAGGAACCTCAACATAGCTTTTGAAAAGGACAACTGCCTAGTCCCAACAATGGAGAAACTCTTGCAAAATGTGTCTGGATCTGATATTTTTTCCTTGTTGGATGGTTTCTCAGGTTACAACCAGGTTCTAGTTTCAGAAGAAGACCACATCAAAACTACCTTCCGAACCAAGTGGGTAACCTTCACTTATAAACACATGCCCTTTGGTTTAATAAATGCATGGGTGACCTTGCAAGAGGCCATGGACATAGCACTTCAGGGATTAATCAACAAGTGTGTGGTAGTATGTTTGGATGACGTGACTATGTATTCAAAGAACAGAGAATATCACATCCAACATTTAACCCATATTTTTGAAAGGTGTAGGAAATACGACATATCCTTAAACCCTAAGAAAACTATTTTTGGTGTTGAGGAAGTTAAGTTGTTAGGCCACATTATATCCCAAGCAGGGATTCACATAGACCCATAAAGGATTAAGGCCATAGCTCAACTTCCATTACTTCACAACAAAAATGCTATGCAATCATTCTTTGGGAAAATCAATTTTGTGAGGAAATTCACCCCCGATTTCGCTGAAACTATCAAACCCTTACAAAAAATGATTCGTAAATATGTTGAATTTAAGTGGGATGATGAACGAAAGAGATATTTCAACAATATTAAGACTAAAATATCTCAGGCTCCAGTGTTACAAAGTCTCGATTTCAACAAAGATTTCTTTCTCTACACTTTTTCCTCCGACCAATCACTAAATGCAGTATTGACTCAGAAGGATGATGGTAGCAACAAGGCCCCAATATCATTCATGATCACTATTATCCAAGGGGTCGAACTAAATTACCATGCTATAGACAAGCAGGATTATGTTGTGTACAAGGCAGTGAAACACTTTATATCTTACATCCTTAAGAACCATACTAAATTCATCGTGCCTCACCCTGCAGTTCGATCCCTATTCAGTCAACATGAGATAGGGGAAAGAAGAGGAAACTAGATGGCAGTAGTCCAAGAATTTGATCTAGATATAAAACCTGCTAAACTGGTTAAGGGACAAGGGTTATGAAAATTGCCAGTTGAATCCCAGGACCAAGTAAATGATGACCCATGATGGGAAAATGAATTGGAATTATTGTGTGGTGAAGATTCATACATCTCCCCAGGGAAAGAGTCTTGGTACGATAAACTGACTTATCTTCTGCATCATGGGACTTGCCCAGAAAACCTAAACCCTAGGGAAAGGAGAGCCCTCAGCTTAAAATCCACACAATATCGCCTCATAAATTCAATGCCCTTCCGTGTTAATTATGATGGGGTACTTTTAATATGTCTCAAACGTGATGATGTAGACAAAGTTCTAAAGGAGCTCCATGATGGTCCTACAGGTGGACATTTCGCAGGAAACACCACTGCTCATAAAATACTGAGAGCTGGCTATTATTGGCCTAGTCTGTTCAAGGACACTCACACATAAGCTAGAAACTGTAAAACTTGTCAAATAAGCGTGGGGAGGGAGAAGAGAGCAATTGTCCCACTCCAACCAATAGTCGTTTCCATGCCATTCGAGCAATGGGGGTTAGATATAATAGGTGAGATTACACCAATTTCTTCAAAATAGCATAGGTACATACTGACTGCTACAGATTATTTCATAAAATGGGCAGAGGCCATCCCTCTAACTCATGTAAACGAGAAGGTGGTGATCCAATTCATAGAACAACAGTTGATCAGAAGGTTCGGTGTGCCTTTCATCCTTGTTTTTGATAAAGCGACTTAATTTTCTTCCACCTTATTAACAGATTTTTCTCTAGAAAAAGGAATCATAATTAGATACTTTTCAAACTATTATCCACAGTGAAACGGAGTGGTAGAATCAACTAATAAGAACCTAGTGATAATATTAAAGAAAACAATTACTGACAACTAGAGGAATTGGCATAATTCACTTCATAATTACTTATGGGCTGATAGAGTCACACCCAAGGAAGATATAGGGAATTCCCCATACTTTCTGGTATACGGACAGGAAGTCATTCTCCAGAATGGGCTAAATCTTCCATCTCTTCAACTTGCTAGGGATTCCAAAGGACAACCCTCATCAGTCATACAACAAAGAATTGGCACCCTGCTCATGCTAGAAGAAGAAAGGGATAAAGCTAAATCAAATTTCATATCTCACCAGCAGATAGTTGAAAGGTGGTTTGATAAGCATAGGCTAAAGAGAATAATTTTGAAGTAGGAGACTTAGTCCTAAAGTGGGACAGAGCAAATGAACCTAAAGGAAAACATTCTAAGTTTTAGAATCTATGGCTCGGACCTTTCCAGGTGGCCGATAAGATTGGGTTAGGCACGTATTGACTGCAAAATATGAGGGGGGAATTGCGCCCTCCTGGTGAATGGCCAATCCCTAAAAAATATTTCCATTAAAANAAAAAAAAAAAAAAAAAAAAAGAGATTTTTTGTGTTTATGTTTTCATGATGTTTATTTTAGATACGTCGATTGTGAAATGCATTTTTCTTTTTCTCTTGTACTTCTTCTATTTTGAAGATTGTGTTTAGCAAGACAATGGTTGACCTCAATTTATGTGATATGGCAAACTCTGTTCCTAACTCATCGCTCACATACAACACAAGAAACACTGGGGAACTTGCGGTTGCTCCAAGGGGTTCTCTATCTAACCTGCGCAGATGAAAAACTTTGGAGAAATGCAGAAGTGTCTGCCTGGTGGTCTGGTGAAACCTTAAGGGAAATATGGTAAGCTGGAAAGTACTACATGTACCTCAGAGATAGAGCTAGCAAGTTTCACCTTAACCTTTTCATTTTGCAAACAACAAACGTCCTCCTCTCCCACTCGCTCAGGTCATTCTACTGAAATTAAAATCAACTATATCAAATGAGTGCACAATAGGAGAAGGTATGTAGATAACTATGTCAGGGCTATGAACGCTCGCTGGTAGTGGAGGAAAGTTTGTGACATTGGGGTGACTTCGTCAGGGCTATGTATGCTCACTGGAAGTGGAGCAACACCGTAGAAATTGAAGAAGGGTAACTAAAGGCTTAGTGCCAGTGAATGATTTACTAGACTCTTGGAGAAGGGGGTGTGAATCAAGGTTATAGGAAACAAAGGTGGAATAAAGTTTGAAAACCCTACAGGCAGGCCCAAACGCACCCACCAGGGAATTTCAAATGCAAGGATAAAAGAGGCTCTAATAAAAAAAAAACTAGTTAAGTTCTTAACCATATTTTGCATCAGCCGAGCCTGGGAAAGGAACAAAGATTATTCTTTCTCCCAATAAGTCACCATTTGTTGAGCACTCAACACAACCTAAAAATCCTATGTCAATTTTCACTTTTGGGGTACCACTTGGTCTTTGCATTATCTGATTCGACTTCATTTTGAGAATGTTTTTTCTTTTCTTATTATCATGAATCTCATTATCTTTTCATGTATGTTTGAACTTATGAAACCCCGTGACTTTAAAAAATCCTTAATGCCTGAATAAAGAATCAAAATCCAAAACACTTCACCCGACACACTCAAATTCGGCATCGGAAGGTATTCAAAGAAGGAAAAGAGCCACTTGGGAAACCTCAGTCACCAAGCATCGATCTCCATCGGCATCGGCAAAAGGAAATTTTTGTTTGTGCCAAAGTTTTGCATAAGGATATTGTCGATAGTAGATTCCTTTTCAGCATCGGTAAAAGACAAGGGGAATAGACATTCACAAAGAAATAAATGATATCATCAATAGCTAATACTCGATGCGCTTATTGGAATAGGTAAATACCTAAAATGATCACAATGAACATTATGATAATGCTAAATAGTTTTCTCGATTGTCAATCCCTGAAGCATTTTGGCATCGGGAATTTTTTTGAGGAAGCTAATCTGAAGAAAAACATGTGATAGGTTTATCACCGATCGTCGAACCCCGATACCTTTTCAGAATCGGCAAGCCAAGGTTTGTTTCAGAACACAGAACTTGAAGAAAGTCTCGACTCTAACTAATACACGCGAATTAGTCATCAATCTTCAACGCCACATATCTTTTCCAGATTGGAGAACCGTACAGTCTAGTTTTAACCCAATTCATTATTTGTTCCCTATGTCTAAGTCACACCTTTGAGTCATCTTTTCCATGACAGCATTGTACGATTATATTGATCAGCGTCAGAGATTTTACGAGGGACATCGATGAAAATATTCATAACGCATCCCCGATCCCCGATCCACCCACTAAGAAAGCGACATGAGGGGACATTTTAGTGTTAGATACGATTAGAGTTTGAGAATTAAAGGGGATAATTAATACCAAATATCGCATTAGTTTCTACCTCGTGTGCCAATAAAAAATGATCATTTAAAATCACTGATAGACCTCATAACCCCCGCGCCTCCACCATCAACCCACGATGAATTTAAGTTGCATATATTCAATGACAGATTTGTTTAAATTTCACTCATCACCCGAATTGAATGGTTGATGCGACACTGTAAGTTATTCCCTGGTTTAAATTCACTTGATCCATTGTAAGAGGAATCATTTTGCATGCAAAGAAATTCATAGCTTTCGGAGAAGCAAGACGAGTAATTTGAAGGCTACAGAGATCCCGTGAGTATCAAAACAACCAGATTTTAGCAAGCTTCACAGGTACGTATCCAAGTTGGTAAATTTTACATGGCTACAAATTATATGTTGCTATCCGATTATGTTCTTTACATAGTCTCTAAAGGTTTATTTGTGACCACGGGAAAAATGCCTCCAAGAAAGCCAATCACTAGACGTTCACCGAGGGCACTGAAGCTGAAAGAACCAGAGTTAGGTGAAGGATCCTCTCCAGGGGTCACAAAACAATTGGCATACACTCTAATACCAGAACATATCATCAAAATAGCAACGAAGAAGGGTTTTATTCAACCTTCGGCCTTTGGAGATACAGAGGTAAGAACAGGGACCAAGGCGGCACTCCCGCATTGGGGAGAACTCTTTAAAAAGATCAGTTGGGAGGAATACTCAGAATATATCCCACATAGTGACCCAGATGTAAGATCACTCGACAACGAGGTGTTCCCAAACATTCGACGGTCATACCTACATATGGATGCGAGCATAACCCCTGTTTTTCCTTGTATTGAAGTTTTGAAGTGGCTCATTGACCACATAGACACACAGAAATGCTTAATCAATGACGACAATGGTGGGTGTTTCGGGCTGTTCCTTCAGGTAGAGGTCTAGAAATACTAAAAAATATGAGACCCCAAAGAACGACTGAATACAGATTTCGTCGTTAAGTTCTACGAGCGCCATGACACCAACCGGGTGATGGCCTCATGGTGGAGGGAAGACAATAAATACACCAACCGGAGCACTGGCTGGAATCAAACGACCAACTTAAGGGAGCCATACATATACTTGATGGCTCTCATCTTCCGATTATATGGAGAGAAGGACTACTCTAGATTTTAAGAGGCATGGATGCCCTTAGAGATATGGCGAACTCTGTTCCTGACTCATCGCTCACTTACAACACAAGAAACACTGGGGAACCTGCGGTTGTTCCAAGGGATTCTCTATCTAACCTATGCACATGAAAAACTTTGGAGAAATGCAGAAGTGTCTTCCTCATGGTCTGGTGAAACATTAAGGGAAATATGGTAAGTTGGAAAGGACTACATGTACCTCAGAGGTAGAGCTAGCAAGTTTCACCTTAACCTTTTCATTTTGCAAACAACAAACGTCCTCCTCTCCCACTCGCAAAGGGAACTTTTCCAAAATAAAAAATCAACTATATCAAACAAGCGCACAGTAGGAGAGGGTATGTAGATAACTCCATCGGGGCTATGGACACTCAATGGCAGCAGAGCAAGGTCTGTGACATTGGGGTAACTCTATCATGGCTATGGATGCTCATTGGCAGTAGAGAAACATCGTAGCAAGTGAAGAAGCGTAACTAAAGGCTTAGTTCTAGTGAATTCTTTACTAGACTCTTGTCGAAGGGGGCATGAGTCAGGGTTATAGGAGACAAAGGTGGAATAAAGGTTGAAAACCCCACAGGTAGGCCGAAACGCACCCACCATGGAATTTCAAATGCAAGAATAAAAGAGGCTCTGATAAAATAAAAAAATAGTTAACTTCTTATTCATCTTTTTCATCAGTCGAGACCAAGGAAGGAATAAAGATTCTGCTTTTGCCCATTAATTCTCCATTTGTTTAGCACTCAACACACCCTAAAAATCCTATGTCAATTTTTCAATTTTTGCGTACCACTTGGGCTAAATTTCGCAAATGGGCTAATTTTCCATGTTTTTTCCCAAAAATAGTTTCGTCAATTTCCATTTTTTCTAAAAACGATTCGCCCAAATTCCATAGAATAAATTTATTTTACCTCAAAAATTGCCAAAATTTTATAGAAATTATATGAAATCCTTAGAAATTTAAATAATTTTACAAAACTATCACCAAACATTTTACATTTTTCATATTAAGGACTAGTAATATCAGCCCATGTTTCTACATTTTAATATAAATTTCCATCCTTAAAATCATCCCTGCACTTGGTCTTTGCATTGTCTGATTTGACCTCGTTTTGAGAAAGGTTTGTCTTTGCTTATTATCATGACTCTCATTATCTTTTCAGGTTTGTTTGAACTTATGAAACACCATGAATTTAAAAAATCCTTAACGCCTGAATAAAGAATCAAAATCCAAAACACTTCACCCAACACTCTCAAATTCGGCATTGGAAGGTATTCAAATAAGGAAAAGAGCCACTCGAGAAACCTTAGTCACCAAGTGTCGATATCCATCGACATCGGAAAAAGGAAGTTTTTGTTTTCACCAAAGTTTTGCATAAGGATATCATTGATAGTCGATTCCTCTTCGGTATCGGTAAAAGACGAGCGAAATAGACGTTAACAAAGAAAGAAATGATATCGTCGATAGCCAATACTCGACGTGCTTATCAGAATCTGGGAAGACCCAAAAGGATCACAACGAACATTTTGATCATGCTAAAGAGTTTTCTCGATCATCGATCCCCAAAGCGTTTCGACATCAAGAATTTTTGAGGAAGTTAATCCGAAGAAAAACAAGTGATAGGTTTATCGTCAATCGCCAACCCCCGATACCTTTTCGGCATCGGCGAGCCAAGGTTTGTTTTAGAACACACAACTTGAAGAAATTCTCGACTCTGATTAATACATGTGAATTAGGTCATCGGTCTTCAATGCCATATTTCTTTTCCATATTGGAGAACCGTGTGATCTAGTTTTACCCCGAGTCATTATTGGTTCCCTAGGTCCAAGTCACACCTCTGAGTCAGCTTTGCCACAACATCATTGTACGATGATATTGATCGGTTTCAAAGCTTTTGCGAGGGACATCGACGAAAACATTCATAGCGTATCCCCGATCCCCAATCCACCCAGTGAGAAAGCGACACGATGGGATGTTTTAGCGTTAGATACGATTAGATTTTGAGCATTTAAGGGGATAATTAATACGAAATCTCGCATTAGTTTCTACCTCGTGCGCCAATAAAAAAGTTCATTTAAAATCAACAATAGACCTCATCACCCCCGCGCCTCCGCCAAAAAACCATGATGAATTTAAGTTGTAGATATTTGGCGACAGATTTGTTTAAATTTCACTCATCACCCGAATTGAATGGCTGATGTGACATGATAAGTTATTCCCTCGTTTAAATTCACTTGAGCCATTGTAAGCGGAATCATTATGCGTGCAAAGAAATTGAGAGCATCTGGACAAGCGAGATGAGTAATTCGAAGGCTACAGAGATCTCGTGAGTATCAAAACAACTAGATTTTAACAAGATTCACATGTACGTATCCAAGTTGGTAACTTTTACATGGCTACAAATTATATGCTGCCATTCAGTTTTGTTCTTTACATGGTCTCTGAAAGTTTATTTTTTATCACAGAACAATGCCTCCAAGAAATCCAACCATTAGATGTTTGTCGAGGGCGTTGATGTTGAAAGAACCAGAGTTAGGTGAAGGCTCCTCTCTAGGGGTTGCAAAAAAATTGGAATACACTCTAAGACCATAACCTGTCATCAAAACAGCAACGAAGAAGGTTTTTATTCATCTTTTGACCTTTGGAGATACAGAGGCAAGCACAGGGACCAATGCAACACTCCCACAGTGGGGAGAACTCTTTAAAAATATCAGTCGGGAGGATTACCTGGAATATATCCCACATAGTGACCCATATGTAAGATCACTCGACAACGAGGTGTTCCCAAACATTTGACGGTCATACCTACATATGGTTGCGAGCATAACCCCTGTTTTTCCTTGTATTGAAGTTTTGAAGTGGCTCATTGACCACATAGACACACAGAAATGCTTAATCAATGACGACAATGGTGGGTGTTTTGGGTTTTTCCTTCAGGTAGAGGTCCAGAAATATTAAAAAATCTGAGACCTCAAAGAACGACTGAATACAGATTTCGTCGTTAAGTTCTATGAGCGCCATGACACCAACTGAATGATGGCCTCATGGTGGAGGGAAGACAAGAAATACACCAACTGGAGCACTGGCTGGTATCAGATGGCCAACTTAAGGGAGCCATACATCTACTTGATGGCTCTCATCTGTCGATTATATGGAGAGAAGGACGGCTCCATATTTTCAGAGGCATGGATGCCCTTAGCTAAC
Source organism: Picea engelmannii (assembly GCA_009831015.1). Classification (NCBI taxonomy): domain Eukaryota; kingdom Viridiplantae; phylum Streptophyta; class Pinopsida; order Pinales; family Pinaceae; genus Picea; species Picea engelmannii. Next base: position 151,332 of record ML784045.1, on the reverse strand, counting down.
AAAATGGCAATTTTCATGAGAAATTTCAACTAGGGAGCGATCATTTATAACCAACTGAGCATTTTCATACAACAGGCTCAGACGTCGAAGGAAGGAGAGAGACCAGCCTTCTACATGGCTTCATATTTTCTTGTTTTCATGTGCGCCCGAAACATTTTCGTCGACATGAATATGAGCTGGCATGTCGTAGAGCTCTCGGTCCATGTATATTTAAGCAACCTATGGGAGAACATGTACAATAAGTCTTACTCTCTCATCTACAATGAATTCATCGCACTAATTTATTTCATCATTTTAAAGAAAGAATTCCTGAGACTATCGGCTACAGCCAAGAAGATGATATCAAAGGTAGCCCATTGGTACTTGGACGAGCATGATACCTACATCAGGGTGTTCAAATCCATCGGAGCACCACATCTCCTACCATCGCATGTCCCTGACCAGCTTGTAGTGGGAGAGATATGCTATGAAACCATACTGCAAGGCTACAATGCCACCTTGGTCAAGGACAAGAAGCAGGTGTTCATACCTTATGATTTCCATGTAGGTTTCTTCTTGGTGAAGGACACCTCTTAAGACAAACAAGAAGGGTTGATCCAACTAGAGTTCATATTCTAGACAGGTTGATTCTGCAAGCATGATCCAAAAGGTCTGGCCTTGAAACATGCTTTGCAAGTGTCATCATGTTGGTTGTACACCCACGATAAATTTGAAGATGAAGTCTTCATAGAAAATGCCCAATATTGGGATGCGGTGGTTGCAAGAATGGAAGACCCAAAAATGATCAGGTTCAGGGCCATGACCCTGGATGAACAGACGACCACCATAGATAAATCAGCTCAAGAAGCCTTCAGAGAAAGGGAAGAAATGATAGCCTTAGAAGCAACAAAGGTTCCCCTGGTAGCTTCGGTGTAGGATAGAGTTTTCCCTATGACATTAGACGCATAAGAAAGGGGGATGCTCATGATAGAACAAGCTCAACGAGTGATTTATCATATGAAATATGACCCGTACCTCATAGGAATGATAGGGTCCCCTGCCAACAACCCAGATGAAAGCCAGACGGGCCCAAGCGGCCCTAAACTAATAGAAATTGATGAAATTTTCGAGTTAGACATCTCTGAAATTACAACGCCATAGGCCAAATTACCGGAGGATGTTTCATCTTAGACAAAGACAGTCGGAGCATCAAGGAGATAAAGTGCACCAAACCCCCTCCACAAATTGATAAACATCTATGATGATGAAGAGAGACTGGAGGTATCCCTGGTAACCCCTATACAAATCATAGAATAAAAGGAGTCAGAGAAGACATCTTCCCTAGCTCCTGACGCCCAAATTCAGAGCCCTTCACACAATGACCAAAAGGTTGAAAGTGTCTTAGACACTGAACCACTCAATGTACCAGAAACTCAAAAGAATAGTCTGATGGATGAGTCAAGGTCAGTAGAACAAAAGGTAGAAGCTCCACAGCAGGAAATCGGCGTCTCAATGACCGATTATCAAGTAAGTCTGAAGCCTATCCCCAATGCCTCAATTTCAATCGATACTCAACTTCTCGATGAGAAACAAATAGAAGTTGATCCATCGAAACACATGGAGGAAGTTCAAGAACACATTCTTGGAAAAATATATACCATCGGGAGCCTGGGAAATATGCTCACTTGGGGGGATTAGCAAATCCACGAACCCGTGGATGAAGTCACTGAAATACATGTTATTGCTTATGACCAGAAGAGGAAAAATATCGTGCAAAGAACCATGATTAAGAGGAGGATCACTCTAGATCGCTCCATCCTCATCACCACAAAGGAAAATATGATCAACACAGAGAATGCCAAGACATATGAACTTATCGACGCAGGGATGGAAATTACAGATGCCACACGGGACAGAGCGAAAAGGGATGAAGAGTATTTGGTTCTTTCTCTGAAAGAATTGGAACATTTTTGCCACTTGGAAAAATATTACCACGACACCACATAGGTCACGATGTTCCTGAGAAGTGAATTCAAGGAGGCCTACAACAAATTTATAGATGAATGACACCTATTAACTACGAGGATAGTCGAGCTTCAAGAAGACACCCTCATGGCATTGGTGACATGCAAGGATATGGAGAGGTGGTATGAGAAAGCACACCAATTCATGGAGAGGATCGACTATATCATCGTGGTGCAACAGGGTTGAGACACTGAACAACATGGAATCTGGGTGCTAAGGGAAAGCATCATGGACCGCATAAGGAAATCACCCGAATATTGGGTTAAAATGGCTCAGGAACCTCATCTATTAATCCAAGAGAAATGGTTTAAGTGAGAGAAAATTTAGACCAAGATCAACCAGGTAATGAAAGACATTGGCCTCCCCGAATTTGGCGCACTCGAAGACTTTGTTGACTTGCGTGACATAGTCAAATCACATGATGAACAAGACTCATCATGGGCTGGGAAAAGAGAAAAGGTATCATACATGGTGCTAGGATAGGTACAATAGTTCATGGACCCCCCGATCAAAGCTCGAGCCATGTTGCAGCAGTTAAGTGCCAAAATAGTCAAGTATCGGGCACAGGTAGTAGAGACAAGAGAGATCCTTTCGGCCCCAACAAAACAACATATATTCTTTTATGCTAACACATGTGAGGATCTCTTCATCAAGTGGTCAGAGTACGAGAGGAGTCATCCACTCAAATGAGACCATTTGATGACTCCATGAAAACTGATAAAAGAAAGCACCATGTGGCGAGTTTTGTTTTACTTAGCTAAAGTTTCATATTTATTTTTAGTTAATACTATGTTATAAATAGGAGGATCAACCTATTAGTCAAGGGTCGATGGTTTTTGAAAATACCCTCATTTTTTTATTTTGTAAGGAACTATTTCAAAGCTACCTTAATTGAGTAGTCTTGTTTAGGACCAAAGGCAAGTTTGTGTTTTTCATCAAAAGTGTGTATGACTGGATGTGGAGAAGAATTATTTCTTATTTCATCTCATGAATGGATGTTGTGATGAGTAAGAGCTTCTAAGTTTGTTGATAAGTTATCTGATTCAATTTTTTACAGTTCTTGTCTTTAATGATGAAAATTAAATCATTGTGTTAATATGTGATTGATGATTAGAGTTAAGAAATTATTTTTCCTGCCATCGTTTATCGCATGCATGTTTTCTTTCTGATAAATTGTATCTCAGTCAATAATTGGAATACGAACAGGTTAATGTATTAGTACTAGGCCTGTGGTAGATAATCATTGTCTGAATGCTAGAGTAAAAGGGTTATCCCAAGCTCAGCCTTCTCCAATAGTTAATTTTTCCCACTTTGTTACCTAGTTGGTTTATACCGGCTTTTATCTTGTATCGATTCCACCTATAAGAGAAAATACAAAAAGATAACGCCTGAACTGAAGGACAAGCCTTCAAAAGAAAACATAAAGACCATCGATTAATTGGTCGGATCGCAAGATATGGAGAACCAATCCACCATTAAACGTTGCAGAGTATAATTGGGCCTCGGTGGCAGGTTTGGTTCCTGTTGTTGAGTTAAATGGATTTAGGACCCCTCAACACATACTTAACAAATCACAACTAATTAGAGTTAACCTTGACAAAAAAACCATATGATTTGTGGTTTGGCAGACCAACATCAGTTAAACATTTTTGAGTCTTTGGGAGAAAATTCTATATAAAGAGAGATGATGATAACCTAGGAAAATTTGATTCCATATCTGATCAAGGTGTATTTCTTGGTTACTCATCCAAAAAAAGGCCTACAAATGCTACAATATGAGGTTGCAAAAAATTGTGTAAAGTGCAAATGTAAAGGTGGATGATCTAAAATCAAGAAGATTCAAATCTCAAGACAACTTACTATTTGATGAAAGAACAAGAAATGATGATGAATAAGAAGAAATTAAAGAAATATAAGAGAATGAATCACAAAGTGAAGAAGAAAAGGAAGAGGAATAATCACCAAGACAAGATACAAAATCACCATCAAGGAGAGTACAAATAAATCATCCTAAAAGTCAAATCATAGGCAACAAAAGTGTTGGAGTTGAAACAAGAAGAAAACTAACATATGAATCAGAACAAACAATGTTTTCTATAATATAACCCAACACATTTGCAGACGCCGGCAAATATGAAGATTGGATCAAAGCCATGAATGAAGAGATTAATCAAATAGATAAAAGCCAAACCCGGGAGATTATCCCAAGAATGAAAGACAAAAATGTGGTAGGGACCAAGTGGATTTTTAAAAACAAAGTTAATGAAGATGGTCAAGTTATAAGGAATAAAGAAATATTGGTGTGCAAAGGATATGCTCAAGTAGAAGGGATTGACTTTGAGGAAACATTTTCCCCAGTATCCCGATTAGAAGCTATCAGAATGTTTTTCGCATTTGTACATTTTAAAAACTTTAAAATATATCAAATGGATGTCAAATCATCATTCTTAAATGGAAATTTAGAGGAATATGTTTATATAGAACAACCTCGAGGATTTATGTTATAAGAAAATAAAAACTATATTTTTAATTAAAGAAATCATTGTATGGCCTCAAACAAGCTCCCAGAGCATGGTTTTCAAGACTTTATAATCATCTACAGAAACAAGGATACAAAAGAGGAGCTACTGACAACAATCTTTATATTAAAATTGAAAATCTAAATATGATTATTGTTGTAGTATATGTGGATGATATCATATTTGGAAGTAATTTAAATCCTATAAGCAATAAATTTGCTACATAAATGAAAAAAGAATTTGAAATGTCAATTCTTGGTGAACTAACATTCTTCTTGGGATTACAAGTTTCACAATCATAAAAAATCATATTCATATCTCAGACCAAATACATTAAATAAATGTTGAATAAATTTCAAATGGAAGATTGAAAACCTATGATAACTCCTATGATTACAGGATCCAAACTAAGAAAATATGATGAATAACTAAAAGTAGACCAAACCATGTATAGATCAATGATTGGTAGCCTATTATATGCAACAACAATAAGACCATATATCATGCAAGTTGTAGGATCAGTGGAAAGATTTCAATATACACCTAAAGAGACACATATGAAGGAAGTTAAAAGAATTTTTAGATATCTCAAAGGCACCTTGGATTTCGGATTATGGTATCCCATAGCATAAGACTTCACATTAATTGCATATACTCATGCAAATTGAAGCGTTGATGACAAAAAGAGCACTAGTGGAGGAAAATTATTCCTAGGAAAATGTCTTGTGTCATGGGTAAGTAAAAAGAAACCCTCCATATCACTATCTATAGCAGAAGATGAATATATTGTTGTTACATCCCGCTGCATTCAAGTAATTTGGATGAAACAAAATCTAGAAGACTTAAAAGCAAAGTACGATCATCCAATTCTTATTAACGGTGACAATACTAGTGCTATAAACCTTTCTAAAAATCATGTCATGCACTAAAAAACCAAGCATATCCCAATTAAATATTTTTTTTAAGGGAACATGTTTCTCTAAAAGTTGTTAAATGTGAATATGTGGATACTAAAGAAAAAATTTCATATATATTCACAAAACCTCCTCTCAGAAGTACTTTTGAAAACCTTAGACAGAAATTGGGGGTAATCTCCATACCTAATTAAATTGCACAAGCTTCATCAGAAAAGGAGTACATGGACATGGGGAGCATAACATCAGGGGGAGCAAAGAAATTCCCCTTCTTTCATTCTTCTCAAAGGGGGAGAACAAACAGTAAAACCCAATCAAGTTTGAAAAGGGGTTTTTACTTTGTTTCCATCAATGCCAAAGGGGGAGAATGTTGGACATGGTATTATGGTTGTAATACCCCTAGGCCAAACCCCAACTGTAAATTTAAATGCAAATGTACTTAAGCTGGTGATTTATTTGATATCATTTTTTCATGCACCTTCCATGGTATAGTGCGCACATGTACTGCGCACTAAAATGATGAAGTGTTCACATTCCAGGATACCGCGTGCAAAAAACTTAAGTGCGCGCAATTTTGAGGCCATGGAGACTTTGTGTATATGTTATGTTTTATAGGATATTGAGCTAGTTATTATAAGATAGGAGGCTTATGTGTTGAATTAGGCCGGAGAGCCTATATGTTGAAGGCTAGTGAGCCTATTTTTGTATATTTATTATCATTAATATAATACATCATTGCGTGTATACCGACCATGATAAAAGAGTATGGGGAACTAAACTCCACTAGTTAGGGAAAGGGGGGGCTAAAATTTAAGGATAAGGGGCTAAGCTAGGTAGCTTAAGCCAAAGAGGAATATTATATTAATATTCCTTAATGTATAAAGTATGGATAATTATTTTATCCTAAGTTCTAAGGATGAGGACAAGTGGGCCAAAGTGGTTCTCAACATGACAAGTGTCAAGTTGGGGACATGCATACATATAGCTTGGACTTAGTTCATTTTCCAATCATTTCATCATTATTCACTCACTCATTCATCTATCCTCTGTACCATTTTATTACTATCACTGTACCTGTACCCGTACCCATACCCGTACCAGTACATGTACATGTACATGTACCTGGTTAGATTAGGAGTTGGAATGAAGAAGTGAGTTGCCAGGCCTGTGGGAGATTGAAGAGGAGGGTTGTCAGGCCCGTGAGAAAATCTCTCTAGGTGAGAGAATTAATGGGAATTGATTCCCAAAGGTGGTAAACTGCAGCTACAAGGATCTGAGACTTCCTATCCAGTCTGTTGTTGAAGCCCGAAAAGGAAGTGGGGAAGTCAAAGGACTTTTGAGCAAAGAAGGGGAACATTTCCTAGGGTGGGACAGGAATGTGGGGAATGAGGGACTGTAGGTTGTTAGTTTGATTTGACACCTGTGACAGAGTCTTTCCTATTGTCTAAGATGCATCAGCCTGGTTAGGAATCCCTTTACCCGGGTGGAGTGTAGTCCTAGCTTAGGGGTGACCCACTGCTGAGAGTGATGAGCAGCGTGGTCTAAGGCTGGGAGGTTCTTGGAATATCTGCATGCAATTGGTGATATTTTTACCAAGATAAGTGTCAATTGTGTGTTAAATTACATGTTGCATTATTCTTTATGTGTTTATTCTTATGGGTTTTTCCTGCGTGTGTTGCATGTGTATTTTTATTAATATTATGTATGAATCTGTGCATTTGCAGAATGTATTTGTCTTTTTTAAGTTTATATATAAAGTTCCGCAAGATTTTTTGTGTGTAAATATTTTAATTTGTATACAGTTCGAAAATTTTTACGTGGCATACCCAGTTGGATGTTGGGGATGTTACAATATGGTATCAGAGCTTCAGTTTTCAACATTGAGCCTAGATGGGCCGAGCAAGTTGAGTTGAAGTGAAATTTCACATAGAATTGATTTTGAAGTGGCCAGATTTCAAGTTACGGAGAATCCATGGTAAAAATTAAAAGCAATTGCGTGGATTGGGAAAAATCCCCAATTTATGTTGCTAAATTCATGGGAAAATTGAGAAATTTTGCCAAGTAGTGAGATATTCTTAATTTAATATATGTTCTAGCAAATTCATACCTGGAATTGTTCGAATTTGAAGTTATAGGGAAGCCATGACAGATGGAGCGAGATTAGTTGATTAAAATTCTCAATTCATGAATTGAGTTTGGAAAACAAAATTCATTCCAGGAATGTCAAACTGCAATGATTTCTTGTTTCATGGGTTGAATTGGTGTTATCGGGGTGAAATTGAACAAATTTCATAGTTTTAGAATGTCTATGGTGAAAATTGGGAATTTTTTTGGCAAAAGCCTTATTTTCTGCAGTGGAATTCACGAGGACTTGTTGCGCATAAAAATGAATGTGTGAAGGTGTGCGCACTAAAAATGCATGATGTGAAGTGAAGAGATTGTGATGTGTGGAAAATATTGGTGCATGGGTCTGTGCACTTAAATTTGGCATTGCACGATGCAGAGTGGTAATGCATGGAAAATATTGGTGTGTGGGTGTGCACACTAAATCTAGCATTGCGCGGTGCAGATTCAGTGATGCATGCGTAATATTGGTGTGCATGGTGTATGCACACATAATAATGGTGCACTTGGTGTGTGTAGTATTGACAAAGAATAGAGGAATTTTGTTGGTGCACGAGCAATGTGGGTATACTCATGTCGCGCAACAGTTTAATTAATTGTGCTTGCAGAGTACTGGTGCACGGTGGGGGCATAGTAAACTTTGGCATGATGCAGCACGTAGAGTGCAATGTGTGTGGAATATTAGAGCGTGAAACAAAAAATGCACACAACAGGTATTAGTGCATGAACCAAAATTGTGTGCGGTGGATATTGGTGGGTGACACAAAAGTAGTGTGCACCAATTATTAGCACGACAGAGAAGTGATCCACATTGGTTATAGGTGCACGGAGCATGTGCTACCTTATGGTGTTGATGCACATGCTAAATATGGGTGTACAAGGTCAAATTTGTGCACATGAAGTCATTTGGATGGTGTACAACAACAGAAAACTAGTGAATTTCTGCGACATTTTATATTATATGAGGTCATATTTTTGCAGCGCATTTTTGAGACCCTAAACAGTGTTTTTAGCTACTAAAAAAACCTGAGAATAGATTGTACCAAGGTACACTCTATCTCTGCAGCTCAAATGAAATAGCCTTGAGAGATATTTCTAATGGTGTAAATCGTTCGTCAAACGAAGCTTTTATGAGGAAGTTACAGGACAAATAATGGATGGTAAATTTTAAGACCCAACTAACTTCGAAGGGCCATAACTTTCTTCTCTGGAATCAATTTGAGGAACAACAGCGGTCTATGGAAAGATTTTGAACCATAGAAAATAGTCCTAGAGCTTAATTAAATTTATCAGCATGTTAAAAAAATTTAAGATGGAAAAGAAGGTACATGTAGCATTCCAGACCAAAAACACTAAATGGCTGAGAACTTCAGCAGGTTGTAACTAGCAGCCCAGAAACCAGAAAGAGGTGAAACTTAGAAAGATTGTCCAAAATATGTATATGAAGAAACCCAAGTGAGATCCTACTAAAACTCTAATGGATTAAGTGCAAAAATGCATAATTACAGTGAAAAATTGCACCAAGTTGAAGAGTGAACAAAAAACTTAATGGACAATTTTCAAATAACCATAACTTTACCCTCAAGACTCATAATTGAGCATCGAAGGAGGCATTGGAAAGGTCTTGGACAATAGAATATAATTATTCACCCAGAAAATTGATCTGGGCATTAAATTTTCAAGAAATCAGAAGAAATAATTCTGATGCATTATTGAACAGGAATGGTTCGTATTTTCATGAAATTGTTGAAACAATTAGCCTGACAAAGTTCTATCGGCTACACATTTTGTAGATTTAACAACAACTAGATCAGATCAGAATCAACACAAAGTGCATAGGAATGGAAGATGCACTTGGGGCTTATAGCCAGGAATATGACATCAGAGGGATGGATGTCCATATGAGCATTGAAGGAACAAAATCCAATGGACATGGAGAAGGAAGGGATGAAAACATGAATATCGTAGAGACCATTAAAAATTTGCAGAAGGATGTCCAAATCCATAAAAATAATAATGAAAGGATTATGAGATGCAAGGTGAAACAGGAGGATTTCCACATGAAGTTAATTCAAATATTGAACTAGATAGAAAAGAAATTAGATAAGGAGAGTGTCTCAAGAAAATCAGGAAGTCACAAGTCTCCTGATGAGAAAAGAAGAACAAGAAGTGTTAGCATACATCACTATCACTCCTCGGGGCATTCCAATAAGAGAGCACACAACAACTCAAGTCCATCCCATGTCACAAAGCATAATAGGTTTTGGGTGGATGAGTTACGAGGATAAATGAACAAAATAAAACCTCCTACAATTGATGGTGTGCACAAGAAGGATGAAGATGCAGAGGCGTGGTTGTTGGGCATGAGAAAGTATTTTCAATTGCATAATTATTCTTCTCACGCAGAAGGAAGAATCGCCATCTATCAACTCAAAGGAAAGGCATCCATGTGGTGGGATCATCTTGTGCAAGTGCAACACATCAAAGAGAAAAATGTTACTTGGAAGGAATTCAAGAAGTATTTTTAAAAGAAATACTTGACTAAGAGATACTATGATAAGAAAATGAAAGAGTTATTTGAACTCAAGCTTGGGAGTATGACCATAGAAGAATATGAAAGAAGGTTTTTAGAACTGTTGAAGTATGTTTCTTTCATCAAGGATGAGACAGTTAAGATTCATAGGTATTTGAATGGATTTCCATCATTCATCAGTGACAAAATACAATATGATGTATTGGATTACTGAGAGGGGGGGTGAATCAACAATAGCATAATAATAATCCTTTTTCTCCAAATAATACAAGTGTTATATCAATGTAGAATTATTATCCAATAATGAGAAATAAGAAATGAACAATCACACACATACACAGTACACCAGTGTTTTACGTGGAAACCCAAATTGGGAGAAAACCACAGAATTCTTTATCTTATATGTCTTGAAGAATTACATTCATTGGAAGCACCAACTTCCTTTGTTTTCCAGCTACAACTGGAAGGAGGCTCCAACCCCCTAGTTTCTCAGTCTACAACCTGAGGGAAGCTCCAACTCCCCAATTCTCTGGCTACAACCAGAAGGATCCTACAACCCCCTATGTTCTCAGGCTACAACCGGAAGGTGGCTACAACCACCTGTCCTTGCCCCATACAACTGCCCTGAAGTAGAAGTAGAATGATGGAACCACTCTCACACTATCACTGTGAGATATACCACTGTAAACATGTATCAATAAACTTGAACCATGCATCAACCATGAATCAACCTTTAACCAACCTGTACCATAAACAAGTGCATCAACCATGCACCAACCTATACCAAACAATCTGTAATCAACCTGTACCATAAACAAGTGCAACCAACCATGTACCAAGTATGTACCAATAATGTGTCAACTATTCATCAACTATGACTCATCAATATGTACCAACATCATCAACTATACACCTCATGTATGTGCCAACTCATCAACTACTTGTCTTAACCATGTACCCCACTAGTACCTCAACCAAAATCCCTCGTCAATTTCATCATACAAATATGATTTGTAACTCTGTAATAGACCTGGTGTATATGATCACATACCTACAAACCTTCCTTAACTTTAACAGCAAGAGACTAGCATTTTCATCAAACGTTTCTTTAGTCTCACAAGACTAGTTTTGGATTAGTCAACAACCCTAACTTGAAATAATCTTAACTTTGTACCTGTAATGAACAAAGATCTGAAACTGATATAAAATGTTCTTTAGTGTGTTTTATACAATTCCTCCAGGTGTCACTACTTGGAACCTCTCATAAAAGGAGTTATGGCAAAAATGTCAAACCTTGCTGAATTTTGGCTTATTCTAGAGAGCGACCTTGTAGAGCGTGCCCCACACAGAATATTTGTTGAATTGATCTGAAACTGTTACAAAGAATACTACAGACTATACTATAACCAACACATTTTTTCTTATGGAAGTTGGATCTGTTATGAAGAAGTTATGATGTTTTTACCCTAAAGAGATTTGGGACAAACTTCAAAATATTTAAGAAGGAGATTCAAAAGTCAAAGCAGCAAAGCTTCAAACTTACAGAGGTCGGTTCAAACAACTAAATAAGAAGGAATATGAGAATATTGCAGCTTACTTCTTACGAGTCTATGAAATAGTAAATCAAATCTGTTGAAACATATATATTTTTCTAAAACTTTAGACTTAAATAAGTCTCATTCTTTTCTAAATAAGGATAAACGCGTACTTGGATACCATCGTCGATGAAGTCTTTCGATTAATCCAATGATCTAAAATCCTTAAAAGTTATGGAGCCACCCTTTCATTAAAAATTCAAATCACTAAGATGGCATTCAAAGTGTCGGGTTTCGGGGTTTCTCAATACTAACAGTGTGACGTATAAAGAACCCCAAAGTCTCGATATGAAAAGTCGTGAAACTAGCTTAAGTTAAATCAAGTTAATTAAACAATTAAAATGATTAACGATAATTAATCCTTATCGCAACTTCATGTTTCGGGAATCCTGCCTCGAATGATAACTTAAAATCCCGATACCCAAAGTTGTGAAATGCTTAAATAATCACGATTATTTACAAAAGTTAAACATGATTAATATTAATTAATCAATCGTGATTTCGCGATTTGGGGATCATAGCTTGAATTGAAATAGATTAACCCGAAACCCCGAAAAGGATTATGGTTAAACATAATTAATTAATGATGTAAACTCAATTTATTAACAAAATAAAGAATTCTTATTTAATCGTTGTGTTTATGTCGATTTGTGATACGGGTGATTTCAAATTTCTTTCATACTTTCCCGGTCACGAAATATTGATCATTAATGACATTAAAAGGCCAGCTTGGGGAAATGATCTGAAATAAGATACTGCTTTAACGCCCAAATATTTTTTTTTAAATAATTAAACGCATTGTTAGTGAAGGTATATGCAGGTTGATGCGTCTAAGGAAAGAAAGACTTTCTCATTTTTAATCACATCCGCATTTTGGTATAAATTGCTTAGTGAGATACTCAATCTTGTGCATTTTCTATGACAAATAACAGGTTTTTGATAACTCCTACCATGCCGCCATGAAAAGAAGCTAAAGCAACTAGTGAGAGTTCAGGCAAGATTTCAGAGGTTTTCTCCGACACCTCGCCCAGAAGTATAGACACAGTTAAAACCAGGACACATGTTTTCAACGTCCTACTGTACAAACTGGTAAACTTCCATGATGATTCAAGCGACAACGAAAAAGAAGACTTATCTACCAAATACAAGATTATTGCTCAGTCAGAGCTGCATAAGGTAGCAACAAGACCGAGGATTTTACCCTATAATGAGATGATTGGATGGGAATTGGATCATGTGGATATCCAAACTAGAACTATATTCAATTCTCAGAATGTAGTTGTTGGGTCATTTCAGAAAGAACACATACAGGTGATGTATAAACTGTCTTCAACACCAAACTTCATTTACAATGTCATTTTTCTAGAGAAGTTTAATAAGGAGTGTGATCAATATGGAAAGGGTCTTTTTTACTTGATCAAGGACTAGTGATCATGCCCCAAAAATGATCCAGGTGGATATCGGTGGCCACCCACCTTCTCCAACTGGCCCAAAACATGTTTCTGGCAATTTTGGTAATTTACTATTTTTAGTAGTTTTTAACTTCCGGGGCCATTTTGAGGCCCTAAACGATGTTTTTTGAGAAAATGGGGAGCAACATGGATCATAGATAATGTTTCTCACCCAAAATTTGTAGTTCTCGAATAGATCTTTCCAACAAGCTATCAAGCGCCCCAAACGGAGATCGTATGCAAAAGTTACGGCCCTGGGAAGTTGACATATCAACTACCCCCATCAGGGCCCACAAACCTTTTGGATTTTCATCTTCCGGGGTTAGGGTTTTGGATTTTACTTATGTTAAAAAGGCCCTTAGAGCCTCATTGTAATAATCATCTTCTTTCAAATGCGAGTAGCCGTCACATCTCTTCTCAGAGATAAGTTGCCACCATTCTAGCGAGTCTTTCACTCTATACTTTTATAGTTTCTGTACATTTATTTCATTAATAGAAATCATGTATTATTGTATATCTGTGACTCTTGTTATATTTCCACTATATCTCTGTTATATTGTTGTCTCTCTTGCAATATCTCTGAATATTTCTGTGTTATATCTCCGCTCTCATTTTGTGCCGAAAATAATCCGAATCAGTGGTATCAGAGTAGGCTGCTCTTGATCGTTTTTCAGTGCATGTCCCCGACGAGGTCCAAGTATAGAAAGTTGGGTCTCGAGCTTGTCTCTCTTGATTAAAATCTCTCTTGCACACCCAAGAAACCCTCAATGGAGAAATAAAAGAAAAACGACGGAGCAGACGATCCTATCAGTCTATTGCTTGAGCAAGCTCTCACGCGACAAAGGGACGAAATGATGGAGAATTTTTCCCACATCCTTCAACTCCTGTCGATAGCATCAGGTGCATCTTCATCAAGCAGCCACTTTGGAGGCACCTCACCTTTCAAGTTATAGGTTAATTTTGATATTCCCATATTTGAAGGTCAAATAGATGCAGATGCCCTAGATAAATGGTTAAATCTACTAGAAGGTTATTTCTTTGTTCATAATTTTTCCGACAAGGAAAAGATCACCTTCGCACTCCTTAAGGATCTCCCCCATGTCAAACATTGGTGGTAAACTTACTGGGAGTAGAGTTCCATAGAGGAGTCTGGAATATATGGGGCCGAGCCCACTTGGGATTTTTTTGTGGATGCGGTAAAGGAACAATATTACCCTGTTGGAAACTATGAGGACCAGTACATGAGATGGACCACACTACAGCAAGAGAGGGGCCAAGCAGTTTCGTAGTTCACCAATACCTTCCATACCTTGCGCACCAAGCTAGGTATCAAAGACTCTGAACGACATTTGGTTCTGAAATACCGTGGGGATCTACACAGATACATCCAAACTAAAATGGATTTCTGGACATCTCATCACTCAGTGCTTATTATCGATATGCTGTTAAAATCGAGCAGAAATTGAAGCACCGAGACAAACAGGAGTTTGGGTCTGCAAATCCGCAACAACCAAAGTATGACAAAGACATCCCTAACAAACAGTCTCCCGAAAACCAGTCCAAGCCACAGGAAAAGAAGGGTCATGGGAAGACAAAGAAGGACACCGAAAAATGGTGCGATTTCCACAAAATCCCCTGGCACAACACTGATGAATGTCGTTCAAAACAGTCATTGGTGGCCAAGATCAAAGACAAGGAGCCGAACCCTGATTCTGAATCTGATTCTGAAAATACTGGTAAAAGACAGATCATCGACACAGACCCCACTGCTATTGTCGCGACTGCAACAATTCAACCAGAAGAACCAACAGATATAGAAGAGGGGGAGCGCCTTTTTCATTCACAGATGTGGGTGAAGGGGACCTCATTGCATTTTATTGTTGATAGTGGAAACCGGAAGAATCTCATCTCAGCAGAGGTCTTCAAACAATTGGGATTGTCGACAATACCACACCCACAACCATACAACATCGGGTGGCTTTTCCAAGGACGAGATCTTCCTGTCAGCCAGCAGTGTCGATTGTCATATGGAATCCAACCCTTCAAGGATGAGTTATTATGTGATGTTGCCCCACTGGGTGTCTTTGATGTTCTCTTGGGCCAGCCATATATGTGGAAACGCCATGCTATCTATGAGTCTCGACCCGGTAGTGTCATTATTACTCTGGGGGGTCATCTCTACAGGATACCAGAGGTAGTTCTAACTACTGCCCCACCCAAACAGTGCCAAAAGGTAGTATCTCATACTAAAAAATTCATCTTCTCCACAATTTGTTCAAAGGGTGAACAGAAGGATACTGCAACCACCACAGCTTCGGGCCAACCACCTTCTATCCAACAGAAGAAGGTAGACAAGGTTGCAGCAAAGCACAAAGATTCCTTCTGCACACAGTCATCTAAAATATCCAAACTGGTTAAAAAGGTCCAAACCTTCCAGCCAAAGGTTCGTGATAGCCTTCAACATACTAAGCAATGCCACATCTCCAGCAAGGCAAGCAGATCGCCAAGATTCAGATTCAGCAATCACTTTTCCCTCTCCCCCGGGAACTCAACGCAATGGAGACCATTGCTTCCTAAGGAGGGAGTATTGATATAGGTGGATATCGGTGGCCACCCACCTTCTCCAACTGGCCCAAAACATGTTTCTGGCAATTTTGGTAATTTAATATTTTTAGCAGTTTTTAACTTCTGGGGCCATTTTGAGGCCCTAAACGATGTTTTTTGAGAAAACGGGGAGCAACATGGATATTAATGTTACTCACCCAAAAGTTGTATTTCTCGGATAGATCTTTTCAACGAGCTATCAAGCGCCCCAATCGGAGATCGTATGCAAAAGTTACGCCCCTRGGAAGTTGACGTATCAACTACCCCCATCGGGGCCCACAAACCTTTTGGCTTTTCATCTTCTGGGGTTAGGGTTTTGGATTTTACTTATGTTAAAAAGGCCCTTAGAGCCTCATTGTAATAATCATCTTCTTGCGAATGCGAGTAGCCGTCACATATCTTCTCAGAGATAAGCTACCACCATTCTAGCGAGTCATTCACTCTATACTTTTACAGTCTTTGTACATTTATTTCATTAATAGAAATCGTGTATTATTGTATATCTGTGACTCTTGTTATATTTCCGCTATATCTCTGTTATATTGTTGTCTCTCTTACAATATCTCTTAATATTTATGTGATATATCTCCACTCTCATTTCGTACCGAAAATAATCCGGATCAAAAAAGTTCAGAGCCGATTCTCACGGCATATATAGAATCTCATCTCTAGAACCGTAGTTCATGTATATAGCCATGATGATGTGTAGACTCTATGGAAAAGAGAACACAACCCATTTATTTCTATCATGGGTACCCATTATACACACAGTGGTGGAAGGGTATTCTTTCGACTGGGCCAAGATATTGTTGGACAGTCTAGCTAGTGAAATTATAGAATACCAGACAAAGAAATCTAAGAGGAAATCAACTTCATTCTATTGGATTACTGAGAGGCAGGGTGAATCAGTAATAGCGTAATAATAATCCTTTTTCTCCAAATAATTCAAGTGTTATATCAATGTAGAATTATTATCCAATAATGAGCAATAAGAAATGAACAATCACACATATACACAGTATATCAATGTTTTACGTGGAAACCCAAATCGGGAGAAAACCACAGAATGCTTTATCTTATATGTCTTGAATAATTGCATTCATTGGAAGCACCAACTTCCTTTGTTTTCCAACTACAACTGGAAGGAGGTTCTAACCCCCTAGTTTCTTAGGCTACAACCTGAGGGAAGCTCTAACTCCCCAATTCTCTAGCTACAACCTCCTATGTTCTATGGCTACAACCGGAAGGTGGCTACAACCACATATCCTTGCCCCGTCCAACCACCCTAGATTAGAATTAGAATGATGGAACCACTATCACACTATCACTATGAGATATACCACTGTAAACATGTACCAATAAACCTGAACCATGCATCAACCTGTAATCAACATGTACCATAAATAAGTGCATCAACCATGCACCAACCTGTACCAAACAATCTGTAATCAACCTGTACCATAAATAAGTGCAACCAACCATGTACCAAGTATGTACCAATCATGTGTCAAGTATTCATCAACTATGAATCATCAATATGTACCAACATCATCAACTATACACCTCATGTATGTGCTACCTCATCAACTACTTGTCTCAACCATGTACCCCACTAGTACCTCAACCAAAACCCCTCATCAATTTCATCATCGAAATATGATTTGTAACTCTGTAATAAACCTGGTTTATATGATCTCATACCTACAAACCTTCCTTAAATTTAACAACCACAGACTAGAATTTTCATCAAACGTTTCTTTAGTCTCACAAGACTAGTTTTGGATTAGTCAACAACCCTAACTTGAAATAATCATAACTTTGTACCTGTAATGAATAAATATCTAAAACTGATATACAATTTTCTTCAGTTTGTTTTATGAAATTCCTCCAGGTGTCACTACTTGGAACCTCTCATAAAAGGAGTTATGGAAAAAATGGCACACCTTGCTGAATTCTGATTTATTCTAGAGAGAGACCTTGTAGAGTGTCCCCCGCACGGAATATTTTTTGAATTGATCTAAAACTGTTACAAAGCATACTACAGACTATACTCTAACCAACACATGTTTTCTTACTGAATTTGGATCTGTTATGAAAAAGTTATGACGTTTTTACCCGAAACACATGTTTTTTACTAGTTTCAAGACTAGCCACAAACCCTATTTTCCACATAGTGTAACTCTGAAAATACAACGACCCAAAGGCTGAATTTTTACCACATATAATTGGATATGTTTCCTCAATGGCATAGAAATTTCATGGTATGAATCATTCTAGAAAAAAAGTTATTGCGAAAATGGTGAGATGACCTGAAAAAAAACATACCTTAGAAGGCATCATCAAAAGAATTTATCCTTCCTTGAATTCCAGCCTTCTTTTCTTCACTTTCCTCATAAATTCTGCTTAGATATACTTTTGTTACCTCAGACACCTATATATATTCAATATGATCAAGTGTGTCTTAAATTAGAGATCCTTGCCTCTTATTTATACTCTCCAAGTAGCTTCCTTAAAAACATCTTCTAGGTCACTTTGCCCACTTTCCTTATTTTAGGGTTAACCCACTTCTAATTTCTCCATTAAATTTATTATTGAATTAATTTATTTTGTATTCACTTTGAATTATAGTACACTCATCACTTCACTTTATTATTTACCTTTTAAAATCCCTTAAACCACTTTGACTACTTTGATCTTTTGGGGCTTCTAGATGACATATGAGGGTCCTCCAACTTCGTAAGGCCATAACTCTCAAACCGTGAGGAGTTATGTTACGTTCCACATACCACCATAAATTGAATGACATGTACTATCCATATAGAATATTATTACCTAAAAATATATCAAAACTCATACCATTATCCATCAAACAAACTTGGGTCCATTACCCAAACCTGGGTTCTCCAACTTCTCATGGCCATAACTCTCTAACCGTGAGGAGTTATGTGACATTCCACATACCACCGAAAATGGCATGAAAAGAAATATCCACCTACGATAGTTTCACTGAAAAATTCACTGGTGTTCTTCTCATTATTCCACAAATAAACATGGGTTCTCTAACCATACTTCTAGGATAACTCAATCCGCAAAGAGTCTTCCCGTGAGGGCTTTCACCATAAGGGGACCACTTTGGAGTTCATCCATTTCTACTTATTATCAACCATGACAAGACAATAACGAGTCATCTTTACATCAAACAATCTTAGGTCTATTACCCAACCTTTGTGTTCCGGGACATTCTTCAAAGGTTGACATTAATGACAACCAACCTTAATCAACAATCTCCCCCTTTCGAATTGATGGCAACACTCTGATGCAATATTGAAATCATATCACTCATGCTCCCCCCGGAACCATGCCTTTGTCCTCTTCCTCTATCCTCTACATATGATAAATCTCTCCTCCTTTGTCATCAATGGAAAAGGTATCTTTCCATCTGGGGTTGCTCCCCCTGACTGAACTGTCCTCTTGCGGTGTTTTCTCGTGTAAATCTAAGACATATAAGATAAGAATTCAAAAAGCATTCATTTTCAAGTAGAAATAAATCCAAGTATCTACCAAAGATATTCAAAGAATTCCCATGGAAGTGGTTTTGTGAAGATCTCTGTCACTTGTTCTTTTGTGCCCACATACTCAACTTTGATGTTCTTTTCTGCAACCTGCTCCCATAGAAAGTGATACTTTATTGGAATGTGCTTCTTCTTGGAGTGCATCACCGAGTTCTTCAATATACTGATGGCGTTTGTATTATCACAATATATTGGAATGGGCTCACCATACTCAACCTATATATCTATCAGAGTTTGTTTTATCCAAAGAACCTGTGTACAACATGATGTTGTAATATACTCTGCCTTGGCTGTAGATAAAGATACTGATGATTGTTTCTTGCTTAGCCATGATACTAAACACTCACCCAAGTAGAACGTTGCTCCACTGGTGTTTCGTCTATCATCAATACAACTTGCCCAATATGCATTTGTGTAGGCAATAAGTGATAGATCCTTCATTTTGGATACCATAATCCAAACTCTTTTGTTCCTTTGAGATATCTGAAAATCCTCTTCATTGCTAACACATGTGTCTCCTTTGGTTCTACTTGAAATCATGCCACCTATCCAACTACCTGCATTACATTTGGTCTGGATGCTATCACATATAGTAGGTTTCTAATCATTGACATGTATTGCCTCTGATTTGTAGACTTCGAATCATCATCTTTGCTCAACTTGCAACTGGTTTGCATGGGAGTGATAAATGGTTTGCAATATTCCATTCCGAACCTCTTTATCATTTCTCTAATATACTTGGTTTTATAAATAAATATTCCTTGGTTGCTTTGATGTATCTGAAGTCCCAAAAATAAGGATAGTTCTCCAAGTAACGACATTTCAAATTCATTCTGCATATCTTTTGCAAATTTCTGGCTTAACCTGTCATCATCACTACCAAAAATAATATCATCAACATAAACTTCAATTAATAAAATATTACCTTCACTTAGCTTGATGTAGAGGTTGTTGTCTGCACTTCCTTTTCTGAACCCTTCCCACTGCAGATACTTATCCAGTCTAGAGTACCATGCTCTAGGAGCATGTTTTAGACCAAACAAGGCCTTCTTTAATTTACACACATAATTTGTGTTCTCTAACAACTTAAATCCTTCTGGTTGTTCAATGTAGACTTCTTCTTCAAGTTCCCCTTTCAAAAAAGATGATTTTACGTCCATCTGATATACTTTAACATTTTTGGAGCATGCATAGGCTAAAAGAAACCGGATTGCTTCCATTCTGGCAACTGGGGAAAATGTCTCTTCAAAGTCAATTCCTTCAATCTGTGCATATCCATTACATACCAATCTAGCTTTGTTCCTTGTAACTTGTCCATCTTCATTTAATTTATTCCTGAAAACCCATTTTGTGTCGATCACATTCTTATTATTTGGTCTTAGAACCAGTTCCCAAGTGTCATTTTTCTCTATTTGATCCAATTCTTCATTCATGGACTTATTCCAAAATCCATCCTTGTTGGATTCTTCAAAACATTTTGGTTTAATTGTAGATAAGAGTTCTAGGTGTGTTTGTTCTGGTGAATGGATTTTTCTTCTAGTCTCAACTCCTGCATCTTTGTTTCCAATAATCTGATCTGAAGGATGATTCTTCTTTACTCGTTTGCTAGGTTTCTTTGGAGATACTTGTTGAACTTGCTCTTCTATTTATGTCAGATTCTCTTAATATTCCTCTTCTACTTCATCTTCTACTTCTTCTTCTTCGAAAAATTGTTCCATTGATTTGTTTTCTTCTTCCTTTGATTTCAGTCTGCTTGTTTCATCAATTGTTACGTTGATGCTTTCCACAAATTTTTTCAATATTAGATTGTAACACTTGTATGTTTTCCTTGTACTTGAGTAACCAACAAGTACTCATTTGTCCACACAAGAGTCAAACTTTCCCATTCTTCCATCTTCTCTTTTGATGTAGCATTTCCTTCCAAAAACTTTGAAGTGCTTCACATTTGTTGGTCTTCCTTTCCATAGCTCGTAGGGAGTTTTATCAGTGTTGTTTCTGAGCATTACTCTGTTTTGAATGTGAGTTGTTGTATGCACTTCCTGTGTCCAAAATATATCTGTCAATTTTTAATACATTATCATTGTTCAAGCCATTTCCTGTATTGTCATGTTCTTTCTTTCAACAACTCCATTCTGTTGAGGTGTCCTAGAAATGGAGAATTGTCTTTTTATTCCATGACTGTTGTTGTAGTCCATAAATTCCTTTGAAGTGAACTCTCCTTCATTATCATATCTCAATAATTTTGACTCTTGAATCCATCTCATTTTTAACCATTTCCTTGTAGATCTTGAAGTTTTCAAAAGCTTATGACTTGTTCTTGATAAAGCAAACTCCAGTCATTCTTCTATAATCATAAACTAATAACATAAAGTATCTCTCACCTTTTAAGAACTTTGTTGTAGTTGGTCCAACTAAATCAGTATGCACAATTTCCAGTGGTCTTGTTGTTGAATATTGCTTTGATTTGAACCTGGTCTTTGTTTTCTTTCCTTGTTGACACTGCTTGCATAAAGTGTTGGTTGGTTTTGTGATCTGTAGAATTTCTCTAACTGCTTCTCTTTTGTTGACTTTGACAAGGTTATCAAAATGCATGTGACCCATTCTTCTGTGCCATAGCCAACTTTCATCTTCCTTTCCTAGACAAAAAATTTCATTTTCAATTTCACTTAACACATATATGTTGTTTAAATTTCTTGCAGTTGTACCGACTAATTTCCCTTAACCTTCTCTTCTTATCTCACACTTTTGTGAATCAAAAGTAACTTTATGACCTTGGTCACACATTTGACTCACACTTAGAATATTATGTTTCATATCTTCTACTAGTACAACATTTTGTGCCTTTTTATTCTTGTTCCCAATTCAGACTATTCCTTCTCCAATGATTTTGGTTGAATTATCATTTCTAAAGGAGACTGGTCCATTTCTTTCCTTTCATAATGTAAGAAATTTGTCTCTATCACCTGTCATGTGTTTTGAACACCCACTGTCAACATACCAACCATGTTTCTTATGCTTAGCTTGTAGAGAGACTCTGCATTCTTCATTACTATACTGATCTTTCTTTCTTATCCATGTCATTTTCTGAGGTTCTTGTCTGTGACTGTTGTTATTCTGTTGAGGTTCTTTAAGAGGGATTGTCATTCTGCAATTTTTGGCCATGTGTCCAAAATTGTTACATTGGTAACATTCCACTTCAGTGCTCAAAGATTCAAACCTGTTGTAAGTTTTTCTTTGTGTTTCACTAGGTCTTATTGAGTAACCCCTTTGTGTATGACTCTCAAGGTTGTTATTGTTCCTATTGTTAGCTCTGCAATTCACAGCTTTATGTCCAAAATTATTACATGCATAACATAAACCAAAAAATATTGTTTGATACCTGGGTGTTGAAGATCTTCTAAAATAAGGTGCTCTTATGATTCCTTCTTCTTCTTGAGGCCTATTTGTCTGTTGTGGATTCTGAAATCTGAATCTTCTCGGTGGAGGAGTGTCCTTGTAATCTTCCTTGTACATCTTCCTATCCCCTTTGATTGTTTCTGCATAGCTTTTTTGATTTGTTTCTTGCTCTGTTGTTTTGGAGCTTGATCCCTTTTCTATCTGATTGTATCCAAGTCCAGACTTGTCAAGATGATATTTTTGACTGTTGATAATGTCATCCAGAACTTTTGAGCTATTCTGCATATTTTTCTTTTGAATATCCTTTCTTAGTGTGAAAATCTCTACTTCCAAGTTTCCAATGATCTTCTCCTTTTCTTCTAGTTGTTCCTTGAGTGATTCTTCAATTCTTTTATCTTATTCTATTTGAACCTTCAATATTGTGATCATTTGTTCTAGTTCTCGAGTGTCATTTTTCTTGTCTAGTTCTGCTTGTAGTTTCTTGTTTTTCTTCTTTTCTTTCTAATAAATTCTACAGCACACAATAATTCTTATCAATAGTCAACTTACGCCTCTTCAATTTCGTCTTCGACTTATTCATATCCTTCTTCAGCTTCTTCATATTCTTCTTCGGAGTCTTCTTTGTCAGAATCTTTTACTGCCATGAATAAAACTCTTCCTGACTCACTGTCACTGATTTCATCTTCATCTGATGATGAGATGTCTTCTTTGATGCATAAGATTTTCTTGAAATCTTTCTTTGTAGTTTTTTTTCCTTTATATGTGTGTTTTCCTTTTGAGTAACCTTCATCATTTCTCTTTTTCTTATGAGGACATTTGTTAGCAAAATGACCAATACAATCAAAATTAAAAAAAAAATTAAAGGAAGCCTGCCTCTATACCTACCATTGGTTCCCTTGTTTAGTCTTTTGATGAAGTTGGCCACTTCTTCATCATCTTCTGAGACGTCATTGTTGTTGCTATATTCTTCTTGTTCCTTTTTATTTTTCTTTGATATTTTGGATGCTTCGAAGGATGCTTCTTTTACATCTGGATTTTTCTGTTCAGTTCTCATTTCATATGATGTGAAGATTCCATGAAGTTCATCCATGCTTATTGAGTTCAGATCCGATATTTCTTCTAGTGTTGATATCTTAGGGTTGAATCTCATAGGAAGAGATCTTAGTACCTTTTGAACAATTATAGATTCTTCGATTTATTCTCCCAATCCTATGATTTCATTCACTGTTTTGTCAACTCTTAAGAAGTAGGCTACAATATTCTCATCTTCCTTCATTTTTAGTTGTTCGAACTGACCTCTGTAAGTTTGAAGTTTTGTTGCTTTGACTTTTTTATCTCCTTCATAAATATTTTGAATCTTGTCCCAAATCTCTTTGGCAGATTTACAATGTGCAACTTTCATGAATATTGTTTCACTGAGACCATTCAAAAGTGCATTTGTAGCTTTGGAATTATTCTGACCAAGTTTCACTGCCTTGTCATTTGTTGGTGGAACTGCTGGTATTGTGTATCCATCTACAATTGATTGCCAAATTTCAAACCCCCGTGCTTGTATATATGTCTTCATCCTTATGCTCCAAAAAGCATACTTATGTCCATCAAAGTGTGGTATTCCATTTTTATATGATTTGGTACTCTCCATGATCTACCTTTCAATGGTTAAATTGATTTCTGAAGGAACCTTCTCTGAAACCAATTGTTGGATTACTGAGAGGGGGGGTGAATCAATAATAGCATAATTATAATCCTTTTTCTATAAATAATCCAAGTGTTATATCAATGTAGAATTATTATCCAATAATGGGAAATAAGAAATGAACAATCACACACATACACAGTACACCAGTGTTTTACATGGAAACGCAAATCGGGAGAAAACCACAGAATGTTTTATCTTATATGTCTTGAAGAATTACATTCATTGGAAGCACCAACTTCCTTTGTTTTCCAGTTGCAACTAGAAGGATGCTCCAACCCCCTAGTTTCTCAGGTTACAACCTGAGGGAAGCTCCAACTCCCCAATTTTCTGGCTACAACCAAAAGGAGGCTACAACCCCCTATGTTCTCTAGCTACAACTGGAAGGTGGCTACAACCTCATGTCATTGCCCTGTACAACTGCCCTGAAGTAGAAGTATAATGATGGAACCACTGTCACACTACCACTGTGATATATGTCGCTATAAAAATTTACCAATAAACCTAAACCATGCATCAACCATGCATCAACATGTAATCAACATGTACCATAAACAAGTGCATCAACCATGCACCAACCTGTACCAAACAATCTGTAATCAACCTGTACCATAAATAAGTGCAACCAACCATGTACCAAGTATGCACCAATCATGTGTCAAGTAATCATCAACTATGATTCATCAATATGTACCAGCATCATCAACTATACACCTCATGTATGTGCCAACTCATCAACTACTTGTCTCAACCATGTACCCCACTAGTACCTCAACCAAAAGCCCTCATCAATTTCATCATCCAAATATGATTTGTAAATATGTAATAGACCTGGTGTATATGATAACATACCTGCAAACATTCCTTAACTTTAACAACAAGAGACTAGCATTTTCATCAAACGTTTCTTTAGTCTCACAAGACTAGTTTTGTATTAGTCAACAACCCTAACTTGAAATAATCATAGATTTTTACCTATTATGAATAAATATTTAAAACTGATATAAAATGTTATTCAGTTTGTTTTATGCAATTCTTCCAGGTGTCACTACTTGGAACCTCTCAGAAAAGGATTTATGGAAAAAATAGCACACCTTGCTCAATTCTGGCTTATTCTAGAGAGAGAACTTGTAGAGCATGCCCCGCACAGAATATTTGTTGAATTGATCTAAAATTGTTACACATAATACTAAAGACTAAAATATAACCAACACATTTTGTCTCACTGAATTTGGATATTTTATGAATAAGTTATGACATTTTTACCCGAAACACCTGTTTTTGACTAATTTCAGGACTAGCCAAAAACCCTATTTCCCACGGAGTGTAACTCTAAAAATACAACGACCCAGAAGATGAATTTTTTACCACATATACTTGGATATGTTTCCTCAATGGAATACCAATTTCACGTTCTGAATCATTCTAGAAAAATAGTTATTGTGAAAATGGTGAGATGACTTGAAAAAAACATACCTTAGAAAGCACCATCAAAAGAATTTATCCTTCCTTGAATTCTGGCCTTCTTTTCTTCACTTTCCTCAGAAATTCAGCTTATATATACTTTGTTAATCTAAGAAACCTATAGGTATTCAATATTCACAAGTGTGTCTTAAATGAGAGAGCCGTTCCTCTTATTTATACTCTCCAAGTACCTTCCTTAAAAACATCTTCTAGGTCACTTTGCCCACTTTCCTTATTTTAGGGTTAACCCACTTCTAATTTTTCCATTAAATTTATTATTGAATTAATTTGTTTTGTATTCACTTTGAATTATAGTACACTCATAACTTCACTTTATTATTTACCTTTTAAAATCTCTTAAACCACTTTGACTACTTTGACCTTTTGGGGCTTCTAGATGACATATGAGGGTCCTCCAACTTCGTAAGGCCATAATCTCAAACCGTGAGGATTTATGTGACGTTCCACATACCACCAGAAATGGAATGACATGTAATATCCATATAGAATAGTATTACCTGAAAATATATCAAAACTCATACCATTATACATCAAAAAAACTTGGGTCCATTACCCAAACCTGGGTTCTCCAACTTCTTATGGCCATAGCTCTATAACCGTGAGGATTTATGTGACGTTCCACATACCACTGGAAATGGCATGAAAAGCACTATACATCTAGGATAGTTTCAATGAAAAATTCATTGGATTTCGTCTCATTCCACAAATAAGCATGGGTTCTCTAACCATACTTCTAGGATAACTTAATCTGCAATGCGTCTTCCCGTGAGAGATTTCACCATAAGGGGAGCACTTTGGAGTTCATCCATTTCTACTAATTATCAACCATGACAAGAAAATAAAGAGTCATCTTTACATCAAACAATCTTGGGTCCATTACCCAACCTTTGTGCTATGGGGATTTCTTCAAGGGTTGACATCAATGACAACCAACCTTAATCAACATGATGATCCCAAAACATTGGAGGAGACCATAAGGCGAGCTAAATGCCTTTATGGTCAGAAAACATCAAGGCCAACTTTCCAAAAATATTGGGAAGACAAAAATAAATTCAATATTGATCAGAGGAAGAAGGGAACTAAGCCACCATTCTTCAAAAATAATCCTCATGGACAACCAACTTCCAGAGAATCCTGAATGGTGGATACAGGGGGTCAAAGGCCAAGCTAGCCACCTATTCAATGTTGGGGTTGTAAAGGAGATCGTATGTATAGAGATTTTCCTCACAGAAGTGAAAAAATGAGGATTGTTCACAATGTACAACAAGCTAAAACAGTGGAGGAAATGAGCAGAAATGTACCAAGGATCAATGCATCCCTAGACAACAAGCAAGTAGACTATCAATCACATATGATTGAAGTCGAAGGTATGATCAACAACCAAACCATTATTATTTTAATTGATTCAGGTGCTAGTCATACTTATATCGATCCTAATATGGTTGAAAGTTTTCATTTTCCAAGAAGAAAGCATGGAAAATCTTCGTTGGTGCAGCTAGCTACCGGAGCCAAAAGAAACATTAATGAGATGGTTAGGTCATGTCTTATGGACATGAATGGACTGAACACTAGGGAAGATTAGAACATCTTTCCTTTAGGTTCCTATGACTATCTAATTGGGATGGATTGGTTGGACCAACATCATGCTATCCTAGACTGTCATAACAAGGCATTTACTTTCTTGGATGAGGAAGGGAACCTAAGGACGGTGTAGGGAATTTCCAGGACAGTAACCATCAGAGAAATTTCAGCATTGGAGCTAAAGAAATGTTACAGAAAATGGTGTCAAATATTTACATCACATAAGGAAGAGACACCTAAAGATAAGGTGTCAAATATTGAAGATTACGCAGTCCTAAAAGAGTTTGAATATGTGTTTAAGGAAATACCAAGATTACCCCCTAAAAGAGACATTGATTTCTCGATAAATTTGATGCTTGGAGCAGCTCTAGTATCCAAGACTCCCTACAAGATGAGTACAACATAATTGAAGGAGTTGCAAATGCAACTTGAAGAGCTCCTGAAGAAGGGGTATATATGCCCAAGTGTGTCACCTTGGGGTTCCCCAGTATTATTTGTGAAGAAAAAAGATGGAACATTGAGACTTTGCATTGACTTTAGGCAGTTGAACAAAGTAACTATGAAGAATAATTATCTTTTTCCAAGGATCGGTGACCTCTTTGATCAGTTTAAAGATGCAAAAATATTCTCCAATATTGATCTCTGGTCAGGTTATCATGAAGTAAGAATTAAATAAGAATACATCAGCAAGACTTCTTTCAGAACAAGGTATGGTTATTATGAGTTCCCAGTGGTGCCATTTGGGTTATCAAATGCACCAGTTGGCTTCATGTGTTTAATGAATGGTATTTTCATAAAATACTTAGATAAGTTTGTCATTGTATTTTTAGATGACATTATTATATATTCTAAGTCAAAGGAAGATCATGAACAACACTTGAGGATGGTATTACAAGTATTAAGGGAGCATCAGTTGTATGCCAAATTGAGAAAGTGATCATTTTGTCAAAAGCAAATTCATTATTTGGCACATATCATTTTAGAGGATGGGATAGAAATGGATCCTGAGAAGATAGAATTCATTATAGGATGGTCAGCGCCAAAGAATGTGACAGAGGTCAGATCATTCATGGGCCTTGCAGGATACTATAGGAGATTTATTGAAGGATTCTCAAAGATTGAACACTCAATCACTTCCTTGCAAAAGAAGGGTGTGAAGTTTCAGTGGACATTGGATTGTGAAAAGAGTTTACAACACTTGAAACAATTATTAACAAGTGCTCCAATACTAAGGATTTCATATCCAAATGAATACTTCATTGTATCCACAGTTGCATGTAAAGAAGGACTTGGTGGAGTCCTAAGTCAAAATGGGTTTGTTGTATGTTATAAATCAATGAAGTTGAAGGAGCGTGAAAGGCACTACGTCACTCATTATTTGGAGTTGGAAGCCATAGTGCATGCCTTGAGGAAGTGGAGGCACTACCTCATGGGGAAAAGGTTTGAGCTGAGGACAGATCATAATGGTCTGAAATATTTATTTGATCATCCAACTCTAAATGCTAGGCAAAGCAGGTGGTTAGAATTTCTCAGTGAATATGACTTTGATATAAATCATATCAAAGGGAAAGAAAACAAAGTGGTTGATGCACTCAGCAAAAGAGAACATCAGTTGCATGCTCCAGCCATTAGCATGTACCAATCAAATTTGAAAGACAGAATCATCAAGGCTGTAAAATTAGATTTTCAATATGAGGAATTAGTGGAAAAATTACAGTAAGGTATTTTGCAGCAGAAAATTGAGGACTATAAGCTAGAGAATGATAAAATTCTCATATACAGAGGCATAATTTATGTACCAAATTCCTAGGAATTGAAAATTATTATATTGAGAGAAATTAATAATGTACCTTATGATGGGCACCCAGGTTATCAGAAAACTATTGCAGTTTTCAAGAGTCAATATTATTGGCCAAGAATGAATAAAGAAGTTGTTGATTTTATTTCCAAATGTTTGGAGTGTCAAAAGGTCAAGGCTGAGAATAGACACCCAGTTGGTTTGCTACATCCATTACCCATTCCTGAGTGGAAATGGGAAGTTGTAACAATGGATTTCATCACCAAACTGCCCAGAACAAACAGGAAACATGATTCTATCATGGTAGTGGTGGATAAGCTTACTAAAGTTTCCCACTTTATTCCGGTAAATCTCACTCACAAGGAATCCAACATTGCTAATGTTTATATGAGAGAAATTTCTCGATTACATGGTATAACCAAGACAATTGTGTCTGACAGAGATCCAAAATTTACCTCAAATTTTTGGAAGGGATTATTTAATGGATTTGGAACAAATTTGAATTTCAGTACAGCTTATCATCCAAAATCAGATGGACAAATAGAGAGGGTGAATCAAGTGATTGAGGATGTATGTGATAGATAAACCATCAAAATCCGAAGACTACCTACACTTAGTAGAGTTTTATTATAACAAGGGTACCAAACATATCCAAAGATGAGCCCATTTGAGACACTTTATGGAAAAAGGTGCAACACACTGATAAGCTGGGATAATGCAATAGATAGAGAAGTGGTTGGGACAGATTTACTCGGAGAAATGGAAGAGAAAATGTTGAAAATAAAACAGAATTTAAAGGTTTCCCAAGACAGGAAGAAAAGATATGTTGATAAGGGTAGAAATCACAGGGAATTTAAAGTGGGGGACCATGTATTCTTGAAAGTGAAGGCCAACAGAAGTTCCCTAAAGTTGGGAAATTGTTCAAAGTTGGCAACTCGCTATTGTGGGTCGTTTGAAATCTAGGGAGGATTGGGCCTGTAGCATACATGCTTTCGTTGCCTACATCAATGACCATTCATAATGTATTTCATGTATCATTGATTAAGAAATATATACCTTATGTTAATCATGTTATTGATCGGAATGTGATTCGGGTTGAGAAAGAAGGCACTTTCTAAGTACATCCGATAAGCATTCTGGATTGAAAAATAAAACAACTCTAGAATCGAGCCATAGATCTTGTAAAGGTCCAATGGACCTGGTACGGTCCTGAGGATGCAAATTGGGAGCATGAAGATGCTATACGGGAAGAATACCCACATCTTTTTGAGGATTTTTGAAATTTTGGTTTAATATGTGTATATATTACACTGAGGATAGTGCATAAATAAAGGGAGAGGAATGTAATACCCCTAGGATGAACCCCAACTATAAATGTAAATGCAAATGTACTTAAGCTGGTGAGTTTTTTGATATCATTTTTGCATGCACCTTCCATGGTATAGTGCGCACATGTACTGCGCACTAAAATGATGAAGTGTGCACATTCCAGGATATCGCACGCAACAAACTTAAGTGCGCGCGATTTTGAGGCCAAGGAGCCTTTGTGTATATGTTGTGTTTTATAGCCTGGTGAGCTAGTTATTAAAAGCTAGGATACTTATGTGTTAAATTAGGCCGGAGAGCCTAGATGTTGAAGGCCAATTAGCCTGTTTTTGTATATGTCTTATCATTAATATAATACATCATTGCATGTAGACCAACCACGATAAAAGAGTATGGGGGAATAAACTCCACTAGTTAGGGAAAGGGGGGGATAAAAGTTAAGGATAAGGGGATAATATAGGGATATTAATCCAAAAAGGAATATTATATTAATATTCCTTAAAGTATAAAGTATGGATAATTATTTTATCATATGTTCTAAGGATGGGGACAAGTGGGTCGAAGTGGTTCTCAACATGAAAAGTGTCAAGTTGGGGACATGCATACATATAGCTTGGACTTAGTTCATTTCCCAATAATTCCATCATCATTCACTCACTCATTCAACTGTCCTCTGTACCGTTTTGTTACTATCACTGTACCTGTACCGATACCCATACTCGTACTAGTACCTATACCTGTACCCGGTTATCTTAGGAAATAGACTAGAGAAGCGATTTGTCAGGCCCATGGGAGATTGAAGAAGTGGGTTGTCAGGCCTATGAGAAAATATCTCTAGGTAAGATAATTGTTGGGAATTGATTCCTAAAGGTGCTAAATTGTAGCTATAGAGCTCTGAGACTTCATGTACGGCCTGTTGTTGATGCCCAAAAAGGAAGTGGGGTAGCCGAAGGACTATTGAGAAGATAATGGGCACACTTCCTGGGGTGGGATAGGCATGTGGGGAATGAGAGACTATAGGTTATTAGTTTGAGTTGGCACTTGTGATGGAGTCTTTCCTGTTGTATGAGATACATCAACATGGTTAGGAATCCCTTTACTCGGGTGGACTTTAGTCCTAGCTCGGGGGTGACCCACTGCTTAGAGTGATGAGAAGTGTGCTCTAAGGTTGGGAGGTTCGTGGAAGGTCTGCATGCAGTTGGTGATATTTTTACCAAGATAAGTGTCAATTGTGTGTTAAATTACATGTTGCATTATTATTTATGTGTTTATTTTTATGGCTTTTTCCTCTTTGTGTTGCATGTGTATTTTCATTAATATTATGTATGAATCTATGCATTTGCAGAATGTATTTGTCTATTTTAAGTTTATATATAAAGTTTCGCAAGATTTTTCTATGTGTATATATTTTAATTTGTATACAGATCGAAATTATGTGGCATCTTATCCTCGGTGTTCAATTTATCTTGAGCAGGAACTTTTTCACTCATGTTTTCCTTTTCGAGACATGGTCTTGAAAATTCATCCTTTGGTTTATCCAATGGGGGCGTAGGAGCCCTTGCTTCCCCCTCTTGGTACAAGTGGTCTCATCAGGATTACTTGAGAAAATCAACCCCCTAGAGTATTCTTTAAGCCCTTTTCAGACTCTCTAAACATGAATATATTGTTGATCGATCTTGTTTCCCTTCACGCTCACCAAAATCAAACTTGAAGGCACATATGTCCGATAGTAGTTTACCCCTTTTTTGGTTTGAATGGTAAATTGTATGAATAAAGGTATACTCTAGGAACTTCGGTTCACTAGAAGAGTGTTCTCAGGTATAAGTTTAACCCTTTTTCGGGCATGAGGGACTAAATTTACGAAAAAGGAACATTCTCATTGGTTTTGGTTTATCACCTTTTTCGGGCCTTCGAGATTACTTACGAAAAAGGAACCCCCATGGAGTCCATAGTTAAGCTCTTTTCAGACTCCCTAAAATTGAAAAGATCGTCGAGTGACCTTGTTCCTTCACACTCGTTAAATTGGACCAGAAGAACATCTACTGGCATGAGTTTACCCATTTTTCTGACCTGTAGATTATGGAGGACAAAGTTACACCTCGAGATATTCATCTCACCGGGAGAGTTATCCTTAGTAAAATTTATACTTTTTCGGGCTAAGGAGACTAAATCCAGAAAATGGTAGTGAGTCCATAGTTAAGCTCTTTTCAGACTCCTTAAAATTGAAAATATTGTTAAGTGATATTGTCTTAGTCACACTTGTTTAAATGGTTTTGAATAGATGTCTTTTCGGTGCTAGTTTACCCCTTTTTAGAACCGACCAGACTATATCTGAAAAAGGTACCCCTTGGAGTCTTCTTTTACGCTTTTTCAGACTCTCTATACATAAGAACAGTGAAACTCTGCTCGTTTCACATCCTCTCCTTGCCCCAAGTAATTCATCCCTTTTGTGAGAATTGCCTAAGAATTCCCCAATGTTCCTTCCTTCCTCCATCAAAAACCCATTTTACTTCCCAAGAAGAAGGTTGAGAGGAGAATCCATATAGAGGTGCACTTGGAGCTTAGTGAAGAGGAGCCTAGACCTGGTTCATGGAGTAGTAGTCAGCTTTGGTTATAAGTGATCATTGTATTGTCAATAAAAGAAGTACTTTTCTTGTCCCAAATCATGATGTGTTGAATGTTTCTAATGATTTATGTTTTAATATTCTAACATATAACCCTAATTTATGTATGAAATGCATGCTTGTATCTTTCTGTTTGTCTGTATTTGAATGCAGACCAACCTTGGGAGGAGGTGTGCATTCAGCAAAGCTTTCAAGCGTGAGAGGATCATCTCTCGACGCGAAGTAGAGGTACAGTTACCTGATCCTTCTCATTTTTCTTTTCTTGTATGAGTCTGGGGTATGTTTGGGGTAGTTAGAGAAGTAGGAGTCTTTTAAACGGTTATTGATCTACCTACATCGTAAACCTTGGTGTAGCCATAGGGGGGGTTTTTCGGCTAGCATCCACTCAACAGTTGATTAAATCTGAAATCATTGATTTGATAAAATGCCAAAGTTAATCCTTGTGTGTATTTTCTCTCGGTCACAGGTCGAGGTCATATGGAAAATATGAATATGTGATAAGTTAAAATGTTGGAAGCACCTTCTTATAGGGTATGGTCACTTGATAAATAAAAGAAGTTCCTTCGAGCTATGTTACAGAATAGGCCTTTCCGCCTTGTTTATCTAATTGTTGTTCAAAGATGTTGGTCCTATGGGAAAAAATGGCCACGTGTTAGCACCTGCCCATTTCAATATAGTAAATGCACTAGAGAGCTAATTAAAAGATCAAAATCTGATCTATTAGAGGACTGAGAATGTAGTGAAAAGCATGGGATCAAAATAGAGGATTTGATCCATGTTTCTCATCGACTCACAAGGACTAAAACCTTGATCAAAATAAAGACAATTCAAACAAGGTTTTAAAACTATAATAATTGAAAAGCCTTGATGAAGATTTTATTAAATAAATAACAAAAGAAGAAATTTGTTCTTAAAACAACATTATTGTTATTGAAAGGCACTTGAAGAACATTATTAAATAAACATCCATAGTTATAATCTAGTTAACTCCTCAAGGTCAGGGTTTTGTTCAAGAACAATTACAACAATAGTAAACAAATTTTAGCAGCCATCCATTCCATTGTTGCTACAACGATTTTGGCATGTGAAGGGATAAATGTTGAACAACTTACAAGGGATTTGAAGTATTTTGAATTAAAGCCAACTTTTAAATGACAACAGAAGTATCAACGTTATTTTTAATTTAAATGAAGAGGTACATTGATTCATACAAAGAGACACAATGTTTTAGTGTCATATACATGTTGGAAGACTATATAAACAGAAAATCATGGTGAAAGGAAAGTGACTCAGTAAGATAATTAGAAGATTAAAAACACAGGTAGATTCCAAGGAAGAATTTGAAACCTGAAAAATACACATGAAGTGAGGGTGGAAGGGAGGAGCAAGGAAAGATTGGAGTCCTCTATAGGTTGGAGCCTGATCAACAAGGAGTTGCAGCTTCCTCAAGTTGGTGCCTGAAAATAGAGGATTGGAGTCCTCTACAAGTTGGATCCTAAACAACAGGGTGTTGCAGCTTCCTCAAGTTGGTGCTTGAAAATAGGGGATTGGTGTCTCCTTGAGTAGGTGCTAAAAAATAAAGGATATTGGTGTCTCCTACAAGTTGTAGCTTGTAAATGAAATATGAAATATATGATTGTTATATCTAAAATTCTATGTATTGTACTTACTTGTTGATCAATTTTTATTGTTAATAATTTTAATAATTAGAGAATTGATTAAAATAGTGAAAAAGAAGCAATATTGATTCACCCTGCCCCCCTCTCGGTATTTAAAAACATTCCAACAGATGGAAACTATAATTCTAGCTAGTGGAATAGGTGGGTGGCCACCGATGTCCACCTGGATCAGATGGATGACAAACTATTTTTTGTTCATATATTTGGAGGACATCCTCATATTCAACAAAACTTGTGAAAAACATTTAAAAATACATTCAATAGATCCTAAGCACCCAGTAAAAAAAACATTATATGCTAATATGGAGAAATTCTCATTTGGAATGTAGGAAATTCAGTATCTATGATACATCATGGATGAACATGGGGTGCATGTGGACCTAGCTAATATCCAAGTGTTATAACCCTAATTTGCACCAGACATGCTTACCTGGCATCAGACCATCTCAGATTCCTTCTTTGCCAAAACACTGTTGAACAAATCTTCTTAAAAACCTCTTTTATAAAGGCCCATGCGCCCTACTCCATTATTGCATGCGTGTACACACTAGCTGACCCAAAACAACCCGCGTGTACCTACAAAAGCACGAAAAAAGGAAAGTTGTCGATGGAACACACAACTTTGGGTAAGTTAACTAAACCTTCCATCCATGCATGGCCGAGGGTTTATCCAAATACCTAGCTTCTTCTAGCCTATAAAAGAAGGGTTAGGGGTCCCATTTGGAGGAGGAGAATCATAGTAAAGGAACTATACCCATTTGCATATTCCCTTTGTCCCAACCCTTTAGCCATCCTTATGCAAGAAGAGATGCAGAGCAAAGAAGTTGGAGGACAGTTGAAAAGGAGCCCAGGACCAGGTTCGCGGAGCAGTAGCCAGCGTTGACATTGTAAGTTGATTTATTAAAGTTGGTAATAAAGAAGTATTTTTCCCGTCCCGCCATATGAGGTGTTCATAGTTTATTGCATACATATTTGAATCTCTAACCCATTAATATTTAGATCAAATGCATGTAGAGTTTGTTGTGTATCTTATGTGAATGCAGTTCAGCCGTAGTGGAGAGCTACAATCAAGGAGAAATCAAGTGTGAAGAAGGATTGATATCAAACGTCTGGAATAAGGTACACTCACTTAACTATGTATTTTCTTAATAATAATGGGGATTAGGTCTGGGACAACGGTAGAAAATAGGATTCTTTAGGTCTTTTCTGCATGCATAATTTAACCCTAGATGTTAGTCCGTAGAGGGATTTCCCACTCACAACAGATTTGGCGACCGTACTGGGGAGATCTCTAGGGTTCCTGGGGATATTTTTGGGTATTTTTAAGAACTGGTTTCATTTTCTTGTTTTTAAAGTCTCTGCAAAAGTCTGAGATAACAAAGATTCTGGTCTTCCATACCAGTTATCTCTGTTTCTTTGCTTGATTGGAAAAAAAAAAATTCAAGACCCACAAAGGTACACGTGGCCTGTATAAGGTATGAACGCGTGTACCCACGCCTTGCATTCCCATAGCCCACGTGTACACACTAGCTGAGGAAGTGAAAGTCGCGTGTAAGATTCCAGAAATTTTCTTTTAAAGAGGCAATCATCCTCTCCCCTGTCAGAATTTTTCCTTCTCAGGGTTTTTCTAGAACTCTTTCTAGTCTTTGTTGTTTGCATTCGATAGCTTAGGTTTCACCTGAGATTGGTTTGTTCTATGAAATTTTCCTTGAGTTGGTTTCTTTTTTCTGTTAAAGTAGGTGTTTGAGTCTTCAAGAGATCCCAGTTCTCAGTATCAATGGTCTCTGCATGGGCTAGATTGTTTGTCTTTTTACCTAAGATTTTCAGAGATACACGTGGCCTGTCTAAAGCCAGCATGTGTGTACACGCTTTTTGATGTTACACAGCTCGTGTACACACGCTTGCTGTTGAACTGTTAGCGGTGTGCTTGTGGAGGAATTTTTTGTTGAAGGTAGGGAAGTCATCCTTTCCTTTGATAAGAGTTATACCTCTCAGGTTTTTGGATCTCTTTCATAGAAGTCAGTGACTTAGGTTTGTTCACAACAATAGATTTCTTTTTCAGTTAGAATTTTTCCTTAAAATTTTATTTTATAGGGTTTTTAGACAAGTGTGAGAGTCTGATTTTAAGTTGTTTGTGTGTGATTTTTAATGTGACTCTTTGCGATCTGCACTTAGGCCTGAAGTTTTTCTTGGTTTTGACTTCTTGATATTTTTCCTTTTTGCTTTGTCAGCATTCAAATAAAATAAAAATAAAAACATCTGTTATTTCTTTGATTGATTGAAAAGTGTTGTTTTGCATTAGTAAACAGGGAAAAGTCTTTTCTTTCATAAGTTCTTGATAGTTTACTTAGATCTTAAGTAGCTCATAGTCAAGTGAAATCCTTCTTTGAGTGTGTTGTTCAAAGATCTTAGAAAAAAAAATTAAGTTTGAAAAGTTCTTTAAGAGTAAAGTAAGGTAAAGGTTTTTGTTTCTAGCTTTCTGTTTATTTTACTTTTGTCTTTCAAACATCACTAGTTTCACTTTCATAACCTTTGACTTAAAACAAGCCATAAAAATTAATACTAAATCTAAAATTCAGTAGACTTTTTATGTTTGTAGGGTCAACCAACTAGTTTAGGGTTAGGGCCTTGAATTAGGTTGGAGAGGAAACTCTTCAAGGCCATTAAAATCAAACATTGGAGTCTGAGTTAAGGAGTGTCAAAGTCCAGTATCGTGAAATTTATCTGGGACCCCCCTCTAACATAGGGGATAAACACAAGGTTGTTGTTACACATCAACATTACTCGCTTCGATAAGTGTCGCAAGTGTCGCATTTTGCTCACAAGTGTCGCAAGTGTCAAGCAAAGCATACTGCCATGATGCCTATGTCATACTTATAATGACATCAAAAAGACACTTAAAACACCTCAAACACTTGATTTGGAGGAAGAGGAATGGTTAACTGGAGTTATGTACCTCTTGCCATCTGAAAGAACCATTGAATCTGGGTTTTTAGAGGAGAGCGCTCCTCTATACCTCTCTCAGGAGCATTGGCACTCCCCTATAGAGTGTTAGGGAGCGTTATAACATTGAAAATCCCTTCTGGAGGAGATTTATTGCTTTTAGGAGTGTTAGAACCCCCCTAAAGCCTACTAGGGAGTGTTATAGCTCTCTGATGGCCCTTTTGAGGGAGCGCTACCTATTCTAGGCAGCAGTTGGTCTGTTGAGGAGAATAAGGGGGAGATCTTTTCAATCTTGGAAGGAAGTTGGATTCGAACCCCTGGTCCAGCCATGATCTTAGGGAATATCCCTGACTCAAGGAGGAGACTCCTCAACTTACCCTAAAGATACCTCAAGAGGTTGGGCCTCTCTAAACCTATATAAGCAGGCTCTCTCATGGTGAAAAGGGGGAAGAATTAGAAGCATGAAACCTATGATCTCATACGAAACACACAGTGAACTGGAGGAGAGTAATCAGTGAAGTTTCTATCATCCGGATCGTGGATATTTTGAGCAAGGGTTAGACTAAGAGGATTTGACAAAGTTGTTGCATTCGCATCTACGGTTGTAAGTTTCTTTCGTTATTGTTCTCATCAATATGGCACGCTTGGCATGTTTCTTTCTAGTCTGTGCTTAATCTCACATGAACTTGTCTCTAATAGATAGGTCTATTTCAAGCTAATATCAGTAGAGTAGGAAGTGGTCGTACTATTTTTTGTCTACAGGGCTTATCGAGGAGTGAAAGATTGGAGCTCAAATCGGAGCGTGCAGGGACAAACACCGGTAAAAGGTACATATTTTCTCCTTCCTCCTCCTACATTAGTTTATATAGATATAAAAGGAAGTTAGTGTCCATGATAAGCATCTTCTATCTTAAGAGTTAAGAGTCTATCTCTCAAGAGGAGATCTACCTGTCCGTGGGGAGATTTTCCTTCAACAGAAACTGGCGACTCCGCTAGGGATCAAATCGAAACTTTTGTTTTTGATTTTTCCTCATATACCTTGTCTTACCCTTCGATTGTTTTGAGACCTTGTTCACCCCATTTGCTTGATTTCATATGTTGATTGACTCCTTACCCCATCACACTCAGCTTGATTGCCAAAATTTGACTGAAATTTTCAGTTTCTGGACATTTTCATGAGCTTTTTAGGCATGGCACCCCTGAGCGCCAGTGCTACCTAAATGTGTTAGACAGAGCGCTATAACGCTTGGTGCCCTTTACACCAGAGCGCCAATCCTCTTTTGGCAAAAAACCTTTCCAGAATTTCTTTTTCTAGGGTCCAATCTCTGTGTTTCACTTGTTGAGCCTCTCTATGAGTCAATGCTTCTTCCCGCTGAACTTTGACATCCTTCCTTCTAAGGAAAAAATACCTTGTTGTTTAGATTTCGTGGCCTTCTTCATTATTGTTTTGAGTTTTTCTGCTGTTGGGAGTTTGAAATCAATCCACTGCTTTTTCTCTCCTATATAACTAAGCAAAAACTCTGGTGAAGGACATCAGAAGTCTACGAATCTTCCCATTTGGTTTCTTTTTGAGGTCATTGTTCCTGAACATCTCTCTTTTGTGTGAAATTATTGATTTTATTTGTTATCTTTGTTTTCTTTTTGCTTCTTGTTTTCGATCATAGCAAGAGGGTGTGTTTCTTGTACGAAACCTGCTTATGCTTCTCTGAGTTTCCTTGATCTAAAAGGTTAATTGGTAGGGGAAATGTCATATTGAATTAATAATTATTAGCACACAAATAATAAAGAGACACCTTAGTGATTGATTTGCATATTATAATACATTTCTAAAAAGTTTTAGCATCACATTGGATTTGATTGAGAAAATTTGTTTGAGGACATTCCTTATTAGTGTTTGATAGTGAAAACAACTCTCTCTCTCTCTCCCTTAAATAGACATTCATCGAAAAGAAATGATTGCTTATCATCTCTTATGCATTTTTGGGGGATTGAGTCATCATTCCATCCGTTTCACTTTCATACACCCCTTTTGAGTAAAGAACAACTGTAAAATGAGCGCTAATTAAAAATTATCTGGAACATTTTTTTTTCTAGGATCTTCCACCAACATTAGACTAGGATTAGCACTTTGGATTAGGCTGTGAGCATAACTTTCCAAAGTTTCCAAAACAAACATTAGCATCCTGAGCTAGGGAGAGTCAAATCCAATTGTCGTATAAGTTTGTTGGGATCCTCCTCTCACACAGGGGTTACACACGAGGTCGCACTCAGGAAAGCTATGGAGATTATCCCTCCATGGTTTGACTGATTGTAGTAGTCAGATCATATTATGGGGGTCGCTTAAAGGTATACCCACAATGTCGAGTGGAATCCTTTCAATTTTATTTCAGGCTAGATACCCTTCCCTTACGTTCGGATTGGACTGTCAACTGTACCCGCCCAGGGGCTGACTGTGAATTGGTAACCTTAGTAGCCACAATATTTAGGGTCTTACACAAGGTGACAGTGAAGGGAAGTCTCACTGTACCTGGAACAGACATTGGTCAAACTCACTCGGGCTCCTTGGAGGGTAAATCCACAATTACTGCGTGGAAGCTTGCACCAAGGTGAAAGTTCGTTAAGCAGGTCGCCATTGTAACTGTTCCACCATATCCCAACCCCTTCTTTACTTAATCACGCAACGTTGGATTTCATCACCAACTAGCACGGTCATCGAGAGAAGGTTTTGTTTTCTTGGTTGTGATTCCTAGATTCTATTAGTGTATGTTGTTTCTTTTCGGTAGTCGGCCATAGATTTTTTTCGTCGATTTTTTTTTTTTTCGCCAACATTGACCCTCCACGCTGTTTGTGTAGGGTATAGGGACTTCCTCTAGAAAATATGGAAGAGACTACCCCTTTACCCCCTCATTCTATGGAGGAATCTCCTCAACAGAGTGAGGTTCAAGACATTATAACCTCCCAAGAAGAAGTTCCCACCTCTTTAGAGAATTTTTGAATTGTTTCAGAGTCTCTGGAGGCTTTCCACATTCCTGAGGGATATGAGAGGCGTTTTCTCCAACTGAATTTAGCTGGCGAATTTGTCATTGTCAATCCTTATGACGTTCCGACTGGATCTCATTCAAACCCTCTATTCAAAGACCCCTTTTGGACCATAGACATTTTTCGAAGCCCATCGCGCATGGTGCGGGATCTTTACGGAATAGGAATAGGTGTCAATGTGCCTGTTACCTACACCATACCCTTAGATCATTTTACCGGTACTACCATTTTTTCAACTACACCATCAGTTGTTCCAAACATGTCATCCATCAGCCCAAGGTCCACTTTTTCTCTCTAGACATCCCATTCTACAATGGTCCCTCACGTTCCGACTATTCCCATCGGTAATGTGGTGGTTAGCCAAGCTACAATTGGCACACCACTAACACCTAGACCTTCATCATCACTCCCTTTTGGGTATAGAGAATTGAATTCTTCAGTTTTCACTACTACCCAAGTTATGCCTGGAAGTTCTATACCTATACAATAACTCGGAGGGACCGGTCTCGGTGGCTTTAATCCATTAAGCAACACCAATCAGTCGTTTACGTCTGGTTCCCAAATTCTGGGAAATCCACTTCATGCTGGGGGGCATCCTCCCACCAGAGGACAACCTCCATTTGGAGGGCACCCTCATGCTGGGGGGCAGCCTCAAACCGGAGCCTACCATCAATCGCATGGACAAAATGTGTCTACAACACCCAATCCGTGGAATATCCCTTTTCCAGGAAACCCACAGTTCTCGGGAGGACACAATCCTCAAGATCCACAACAACCTCTGCCTCCTCAAGGGACTCATCTATATCCTCCTTATGGACAAAACATCTACCCCCCTTATGGGAAAACCCCAAATCCGGCTTATAATCCTCAAAACCCATCCGGTTATC
This sequence comes from Picea engelmannii, assembly GCA_009831015.1. NCBI lineage: Eukaryota > Viridiplantae > Streptophyta > Pinopsida > Pinales > Pinaceae > Picea > Picea engelmannii. Next base: position 109,562 of record ML784045.1, on the reverse strand, counting down.
CTCCGCTCGCACATGTTTCTCAAACCCCCTCAAATGTTGTGTACCCTGGTCAACACCAACCTTATACAAGAGGACCCACTGGTTACAATTATCCACCTAACCCAGTGTATGCACCTACTGGTGGTCCTATGCCACACCAGTATCACCCGCAGGTTAACCGACAACTACCTTTCCTGGCGACTCTGGATCTCCCAGACTTGTCTCGGTTAACGAATGATCCTATTTTTCATTCTCTGGTTTGGCCATCTATTCCAGCTAAAATTCCTTCTGATATTCCAAAATTCGACGGAAAGTCCGGAGAAGACCCAAACAACCATGTGATGACTTTCCATTTGTGGTGTTCATCGAACTCCCTCATGGATGATTCTATACGTTTGCATATTTTCCAACGAACACTTACGGGTTCTGCAGCAAAGTGGTATATTGAACTACCATGTGCTTCTTTTCACAATTTCAACTCCCTTGACATGTCCTTCCTCACACACTTCCAACTACCCATTTGATATGAGACGGGTACTGAACTATTGACCTCCCTTCATCATACAAACTCCATACATATCTCTGATCATATTCATGAATGGAGACGACGACGAAGCTTAATAAAAGCAATCATTCCTGACCAATTATTAGCGGAATGGTTCACTAAATCACTGTTGCCCCCGATTGCTCGTGATGTTTCCATGGGTGGTGTAGTCACCGAGGAAGAAGCTATTGCTCGAGCTCGGTACTTAGATTTGGTTTATTCACAATATGGTACTCTGTACAAATTGATACCAAATTCTACCCATTCCACTACTGATCCATCCAAGCCATCGTCTACCTCACACATGGATGGAGTCATTGGCTCCGTCAAAACCCAATCTAATTCCCAGTTGACTGGAACAACCCAACGATCCACTTCGACGTCTACTCCCAGTTCGACCACACTCTCTTCTACCTCCCCTCAAACTCAGGTCTCTGAGGTGAATACAGTCCAATCGACCCCTTCACAAAAATCTGGAGGTAAGAAGAAAGTGAGAAATAAACCGAAGAAAAACAATAACAATGAACAACCAAAAAATCAAACTCAAACCCCTGCTGCCGAAAAACAACCATAATGAAAATGGAAATTCCCATGTCTCATTTGTGGCAATGATCACTACACCCGAGATTGTCCACATTGCGATGAAGTGGCCAAGATTTTTAAGGGAAATTCACAACCCGCTGTGCTTACCCAGCCTTTTCCACAGCAACAATCCTTGGTTGCTCAAACCCCCACTCCAGGGTGTAGTTCCAGCCAATCCCATGATGAAGCCTCAACAAGTGCCCACATTTACCTATTTAATGGGATTAATCTGACCACTCACACTACGACATATGACACACCGATTAAACCTAATAAGACGAAGACCACTAACGGTTCCTTACCAGACCCATCACCATCTTCCGTTAGTCCTCCGTCTTCTAGCCCTCCGTCTGGGCCACTCCAGATCGAGAAACCTTCGTTTGACTCCATATTACGCCCTCCTAAGAGCACTATTCGGAAATCTACCTTTAATCCTAGTTCACGGGCTGCCCAAAACTACAACATCGTTGAAGATTTGGCTCAAGCACCATGTGCTATGTCTGCTTTGGAAGTTCTACAACACTGTCCCAGTCAACGTAGAACGCTCTTGGCTGCCATCGGCGCTTTCAATCCTAAGTCATCTAATAACCTCACGTTTAATCTGGATGATCATCAGCCTCGACTCTCCCACCAACTAGCTTTTCAAATCGATGTTGTTGTTCATAATCAACAAATCCACCGAACTATCTTGGATGAGGGAGACTCTACTTGTGTCATGTCTTTGGCTTGTTGGAAAGGCTTGAAATCACCCACCCTTAACAAATCCCCTATGATGTTACACGCTTTCGATGGGCGAGTTTTTCATCCTCATGGACTTTTACAATCCTTATCCATTCAGTTGGGTAGCAAAACCATTACTGTTGATGTCGAGGTGGTCGATGCCCCCCTCGATTACAACCTATTACTTAGAAGAAGTTGGTTCTACGCTATGACTGTCGTCGCCTTGTCGGTGTTTCGATGTGTACAATTCCCCCATCAAGGAAAAATTGTCACTATCGACCAACTAGATTTATGTACACCCAATGCTCGTGCTCCTGTTACCAACAACATTCCTTTTTTGGGGAGACCACAAAGTTACTAAACCTTCCAGCCATGCACGACCGAGGGTTCGTCCAAATACCTAGCTTCTTCTAGCCTATAAAACAAGGGTTAGGGGTCCCATTTGGAGGAGAATCATAGTAAAGAAACTATACCCATTTGCATATTCCCTTTGTCCAACCCTTTATCCATCCTTGTGAAAGAAGAGATATGAAGGAAATAATTTGGAAGACAGTTGAATAGGAGCCTAGAACCAGGTTCATGGAGTAGTAGCCAACATCGACATTGTAAGTTGATTTATTAATGTTGGTAATAAAGAAGTATTTTTCCCGTCCCACCATATGAGGTGTTCATAGTTTATTGCATACATGTTTGAATCTCTAACCCATTAATATTTAGATCAAATGCATGTAGAGTTTATTGTGTATCTTATGTGAATGTAGGTCATCCGTAATGGAGAGTTACAGTCAAGGAGCAATCAAGTGTGAAGAAGGATCGATATCAAATGTCAAAAATAAGGTACGCTCACTTAAATATGTATTTGCTTAATAATAATGGGGATTAGGTCCAGGACGACGGTAGAAAATAGGATTCTTTAGGTCTTTTTTGCATGCATAATTTAACCCTAGATGCTATTTTGTAGAGGGATTTCCCACTCACAACACCAATTCATTCATGATTTCCCAACCCCAATGATGCTAAAAAAGCTCCACAACTTCTTAGGCCTTACCAACTTGTACCATAGGTTCATGTTGGGGTTATATCATATCACCTAACCCTTAATCCAAGTGACCAAGGGTGAAGATAAAGACAATTTTTCCTAGTATAAGTCGCAACAAAAATCATTTGAGGATCTGAAATTCCACCTTTTCTCAGCACCAATCCTCACTCTGTCATACCTAGAACAACAATTCAATATTAAGAAAAATGCCTCCAACTATGCTATCAGTTTATTCCTCACTTATCATGGACATATGGTGGCATATCATAGTGAGACACTCATGTTGGAAATACTGAGAGGGGGGGTGAATCAGTATTACCCTTTTTCAGCAATTAGAAATTACTTTGATATTTGATTAATTACCACAATAGATCAACAATGGACTTGTATTTAAATACAATTATATAGAGAGAGAGAATTAACAGGAATTACATGGTTTTATAAAGAATAGTGAAGGACACCAATCCTTCTTAGAGAACCAACTCTAGGAGACACAAATCCCCTTCTTCAAGGCACCAACCCTAGGAAGCACCAACTCCCTTGTTTTTAGAGAACCAACCCTAGGAAGCACCAACTCCCTTGTCTTTAGGGAACCAACCCTAGAAAGCACCAACTCCCTTGTCTTTAGGGAACCAATCCTAGGAAACACCAACTCCCTTATTTAGTAAAGGATATGAATTCTTAATTGCTCCTCCCTTCCACCCTCACTGCATAAGTATCATAGGTTCATATTCTTGGACTCTGCTTCTTCTTTGATATTTTGATCTAGACTTCAAAGACACTTCTTCTTCTATGTTATTTATTGCTTATATAGTCTTCCAACTAGTGTGAGCATTGAAGCATTGTGTCCCTTTGTTTGTACCATTTCACCTCTTCATTTCAGTTAATACTAATAGAAATTTCCATTTAATTTACAATTAATATATCCCTCCATTATTATTTCACACATTAGCGTGAATGTTTTTCAACTTAGTTAGAGGGAATTACATAAATCGATCACAGGTATGGATCGATTTATTTTAGCTCGATCCCATGCCTTCTTATTTTATCCTTAAGCTTATGGTATGTCTCTCATTCTCCAATAGATCATATTTAAGCTTTTCAATTAGCTTTCCAATGCACTAGATGTATTTGATCACTTAATATCAATCAAGCAGAATCTAGATCCTGTCTGGTTCAAAGTTTTTTCCTGATCGAGGACCTCTATTCCATGTGACCATAGGTGGTGACTGAGCGCTAAGACAAGCGAGTGCTCAATCACTTATCCAGATTGACAGTCATGTTTTATTTTCACATTGATATGGACGGTCTCATTCTCTTCGGGATTTTGGCATTTCAGGACGTTGCCCTTTGCAGTATTTTAATTCTTCCATAGAAAATTACTTCAAAGTTATTGTCAACACTTCCTTGCTTAATAACCTTCACATGTCTAGGAGATAGGACCATGGGCTTAGGCACAAAGGATCTCCCTCTCTTCGGGTATTCAGCTATTCATGACTCCGGGACTTCGGGCTACTTGAACTATGATGTATTTCAATCCCTGTGAAGGTTTACCTACCTAATAAGTCATAACATGATGATGATTGTTTGATGTCGATTAACATCTCATGCTTACTCTATCCTTGCACTACACTTGATCTAATGGTCATGACAGAACCTGGAGGATCTTAGATCAATGACCAACATTAGTTCTTGACTTCTTCCTTTGGTTCTTTGGGTAGTTGTTGGTAGGAGAAACTCGATATCCCTAAAGGACATACTCCCGGAGTGACGTAGATTGTTGACGTAATTGTTGATGTGGCACTAGCTAAGTGGCTTCCACGTGTCACCTAGATTCATGACTTACTTATACCTAAAGTGCCAATTGGACCTTGACACTTGTCACCATCTGATTATGCCACGTGTCCTTGTTGACGTGGATCTCCTGAAGTGTCATATGTCTTTCCCCTTTGGATCATTACTCTATATCAGACGGTCTATTTTTCACCTTAATTATTTATGAAACGAACCTCATTCACTTTGAGACTTCAGGGCTCCAGTCTCTCGGTGAACTTACATGTTTTAGACCCATTTTTTGCAGAAGTGGTCAGCACTGAAGTTCACCACCATTGGACATGCCTATCCTCATCCAATGGTCACCATATATTTCCTAGATCTGATGACCCTCATTCACTTCAGGACTTCGGGGCTTCATCCTTCGGGTGAAGTTACATGCTTTAGACCCCTTTTCTTCGAAGTGGTCAGCATCGAAGTTGACCACCATTGGACCCTTCGATCCTCATCCAACAGTCACCATGCATTGCCCAAATCTGATGACCCTCTTTCACTTCAGGACTTCGGGGCTTCAGCCTTCGAGTGAAGTTACATGTTTTAGACCCCTTTTCTCTGAAGTGGTCAGCGCTAAAGTTGACCACCAATGGACCCAACTATCCTCATCCAACAGTGACCATGAATTTCCCAGATTTCATGACCCTCATTCACTTCGAGACTTTGGGGCTATGGTATTCGGGTGAACTTACATGTTCTATACTTCTTTTCGTCGAAGTGGTCAGTGTCTAAGTTGACCGTCTCCTTTCCTTTACTGTGATCTGATGGTTATCATATTTTCACTCTAGATCAATGGTTGATGGTAGTTCATTTAATTCACGACTCTGGGATATTTGTGGCTTACACTGTCCTTCCACTAAACTAGATCAGATGGTAGAGAATTCATTTGAATTCCCTCAATCTAATGGCTAGCAAGATTTTGTGACTTTGCGAGTTCGTGTATCTACCTTATCTCCAACGTTCGTTGAAGTGGCAAAGTTCTGATGTCCTGAAACCTATGCTATCCTTTCACTTGGCTTTATCTGACGATCAAGATAGATCCTGAACCAAACTAATAGTTGATATCTGACTTGAATTTCCTCCATGAAATCTGACGGCTCTACATTCCATATTGAATCTTGATCCAACGGCTGGGAAACCATCTGAAGATCATGCTTCATATATTTTGGTTGAGATCTAATTCTTCCCAACATCTGGCTTCCCCTCGATCTGACGATCCTGAAGTTTCCTAAATACTACATCAGTGAACAAGATTCCTCCTTAATTCAATGGTTGTGATTACTCCCTAAATTCAAAAGGGAACAATCATGATTACTCCACAATCCTTTGCATAGATTTCCTTAATTGAAAAACTCTATTTCAGCTTCACTCAATCGCGCCTTCTCTCCTGATCTTTTTCTGCATTGATCCACCTTAGATATGATATGGTAATATGAGGGATTCCTCTATTTCTCACTCTATATCTTATGTGTAACCTACTACGTTATCTCTCCTGAGATTTAATATCTCACAAATAAATTTGATCTTCTTGAAAATGGAAATACCATAATACCATGTCCGACATTGATCATTTTGTCCCTCTTTGACATCAATGCCAACACCATAACATCATTTCCAATAACTCTTTGATGTTGTTTGTAGGCATCACACCTATGACAAGGAGATGTACTTTATTGTTCAAGTATGCCAACAATGGAAGCATTATTTTTCAGGAAAGGAAATTATCATCCACACTAATCACAAGCCCCTGAAATTCATGCAAACACAAGGAAATTTACCAAATTACTACCATCATAAGTGTCTGTGTACTTGAAATAATTCCACTTGAACATTGATTATAAGAATGGTAGGAGAAACCATGTTGCAAACTTCCTCAGTCCAACCCCATTTGTGGTGTTAACCATAGTTCTTATCTTATGTGGGCATAATACCTCTGAATGACCCTGATCGTATGACAATGACCCTAATTTTTCTACTACATTTTAGACATTGGGTGCAAGTAAACAAGTTCCAAACTTCACCTCCAAGATTCAATTTTGTGCTATATGGGCCATCTTTGTGTTATTTCAAGTGAGCATGAAAAGCTAATTTGGGAGGCACATTACAAGCGAGTGGCAGAGCACTTTGTTGTGGAAAAGAAAGAAACAGTAGTTATGAAGTATTTCTATTAACCAAAAATCGAATAGGACATCGGTAGGTATATCAAATCATGCACTACATGTGCCATCACTAAACCTAACATTAAAAATCATGGGTTGCACACTCCTCTACCTACCCCATACAAGCCCTAGGAGTTAGTCTCCATGAATCAGTTGTCAATTTTTCCATCCACTAAGCATGGTAATTATTGTGACTTTTTGGTTATCAATCAGTTCTCTAATATGGTCATTTTGGCACCATGCAAGAAGAGTATCATAATAGAATCCACTGTTATGATTTTCTTTGAGTGTGTTTAGGTTCATTTTGGGCTACCACAGACCATTATTTCAGACAAGGATAGTAGGTTCCTCAATATGTTCTATTCCATCTTGTGGTCTCTTATAGACACCAAGCTAACCAAATCGAATGTCTTCCACCCCCAAATAGATGGGAAAATAGAGATGGTCAACGGGATGATTATGCATATCCTACTCATGTACAACTCTAGGCATCCATGTACATGGTATGATATCCATACATATGTTCAATTTAGCTACAATAGATCCCTCCAAAACTCCATTGGCTACAACCCTTTTCAGATGTGCTTGGGTTGCCATCCATTGGCCCCCATTTATGTATCTCTATCCATTGCATCAACAAGATCCAAGTTATCCCATGCTCAAACCAATCCAGATAGAGAAACCAAATTTTTTGCAAGGATCCGTCACATCTAACAATAGCTCCATGATATCTTTCATAAATCCAATGCCAAGTAAAAACAACGACATGACCAGCATTAGGTTCCACACAAGTTCTAGGTTGGTGATATCATGTGGTTTATTTGAAAAAAGAGTGCCTCATATACTCCCACACGAAGCTCAAACCACTCACGTGAATATTTTGGATGAGAATTCTTTTGAATTTAGTATTCCCCCTTTCCCTGTCTTGCACCTAGTATATAATGTGGAGCTGCTTCAACCATATTTTCTTCCTCTATTGGATGCCTTAGATGTGGCTGAGAATTTGTCCCCTATAAAATTAAACCTTGATTGCATTGAGTAGGATACAATGGAATTTATCATGGATTCCAATTTAAAGGGAACCCTCCAGTAGAAGATACAACTCTATCAATTTGTCAAAGTAGGAGAACTTATTCACCAAGGTAAGTGGCTCACTAGGATTCAAATTCAACAAAATTTTCCCCATATGATGGAGTCACTTAACATAATGGGGACCATTGCTTCCTAATGGTGTATTATTGATCCAGGTGGATATCGATGGTAACCCACATCTTCCAATGACTCAAAATAGTTCCCCATCTTGGTATTTTTTCTACAATTTTTCAATTCCTAAAATTTAAGTGCATTTTTAGGCCCTAAATAGATCGATATTGGTGGCTAGCTACCTCTTCCACTAACTAGTAATGGTTCCCCATCTTAGCAATTTTTCTACAATTTTCCAGGTCTCGAACTTTCGACGTGTTTTGAGGCCCTAAACAAATTTTTTTTTCTCTACAATAGATTAGGGTTTCCATGGAATCCCTAATCCTTAACCAAAATTTTTATTCTCATCAAGATATTTCAAATGAGATATTATGCACCCCAAACAGAGTTTGTGTGTGGAAGTTCCAGCCCTGGGAAATTGGAGTATCAACTAGACTCCTTGGGGCCTACATTCCTTTTTCCACATCATTTCATAGGGTTAGGATTTGGATATTTAGGGTTTTTTCTTCTTAAGGTTTTGTACCTTTTGTTAAAACTCCATTTCTTTCTCTTAAGAAATAAGCTACCACCATTATATCTAGAGATAAGATACCACCATTATTCTTAATGAGTGTAGTTGACACCTCTCTCTTAAGAGATAAGCTACCACCATTATATCTAGTTTGTATTGCTTTGCAATTCACAGTCTCTTCATATTTTCATTTATTAATAGAATTTGGTTCTCGTTGTATTATTGTTCTCTCTGCAATATTTATATATGTGTTTTTTCATTCATATTTTTTCCTTTCTTTTCGTTCTTTATACAATCAAGATCAAGCTGAGCAATCAGAACAACAACAATCACAAACCAACACACCCTCTGGTAGTTTTATTGACTTAACCATGGAAGATTTAGTTATTCCTAAATGAGGAACAATACAAGAAGGGAAATCAAATATAAGCATACTAATATGGAATAGGTAGCTACACTTGGTAGCTTCAAAAATACTTTATCTTGGGGAGAAAAACGTATACTAGATCCCATTGAAAGTACCAATACATCTTTCACCTATTGATCATGAAGACCCAACAAGTTTTAAATCATCTTCAGTATTGCAATTCTTCATCATGAAAGGATAACATACATTGTTTCTCTTTTGAAGCAAAGAGTATAAAATAAGATGATACTAAAAATAAGTAGATTTTCTTACTGAATAGATCTATGTCTCAACTTCATCCAACATTTTAAGGAATCTGAAACAAAGGTCATGTGCCCAAGATATCACTTCCATTTTGTATTTTTCCCTCCATTTTTTGAAATCTTGACTAAGGATTATCTCTATCCTCATTACTCCACTTAATTCCCCTTCCCTTATACTCTATACACTTCTATACTTAGTCATTCTCACTACTATCCATGTTCTACATACTCCATACTTATCCATTTAACATGAATGCATATGTGGGACCCCTTCCCTCATCTCAACCTTCCACTCCTAACCTGTTAAGCCCTAATATTGGCTCATTACCCCTTAATTGGGGCATATTACATTAGTAATTTTATTTTATTTATGTTGTCTTTATTCCATTAGTTGTAATTATACCTCCTAGTCTCCTATATATACCAAGGAGACATTTTCATTTGGAATCATCTTGGAATTGTACATTTATGTGGGAATAAGGAGGTTTCCCCCTCGAAGAGGCTTATTATATGATTTTATCTCTTTTTAAAGCTGTTGAGTACTTATTCTGAGGTTTTTCTATGCTATATTGATATTTGGTTCTTAACATATGGTATCAGAGCTCAAGGTCTTGGGGTTTCACTGCTACATCTGAGACACCTTGGAATTTTCACTATAACTTTTTTTCTACAATGTTTCAAAAGCAACGGCTTGGAGGATATTTATTATACGGATCAAGGTACATTGTGTTAAAATTTAGGCTCCCGAGGCCTTATAATTTCAGAGATACAGCCTGTGCAAGATAGGGTTCTGGAATCATCCTGAACTGAGTCATTGTGGAATTTTTGCTATAAAACATTTTCTGTAATGTTTCAGGCCCTGAAATATGAAGGATATTTACCAAAATTAGTAATGTATCTGTGGTAAAAAATTTTGCTTCTGGGTCATCTTGAATTTGTAGATACACCCTGTGGAACATAGGGTATCTGACTAGTCCTATTGACTAGTCTCAAGAAGTTATTCCAGGTAAAACAATCATAACTTCTTCCTAGAGTATCCAAATTTAGTGAGACTAGTTGCCTTGGATAGTGGACATTCTATAGTATTTTTGGTATGAGTTTCAGAATTTTATATCAATTATTTTGTGTGGGGCACGCTATACAAGTGACATCTCCCGGAAAAGAAAAAAATCAGTAAGTTGTGGGGAAGTTACCATAAACTCCAGTTGGCACATCTAATTTTGATAAGACCTGTGGCATTACAGAGAAGAAATATCAGAGAACTACAAAAAATAAATTTTCATACCTAGAAGGGCTGAAACTTTGGAGATACAGTAGAAGAAATATTGTCTAACAGAACCACCTCAAAATCAAGGTTCAAAAGTGATACTTGGCCAACATGCCACCCAAAAAGGGAACTTCTACACCAAATAAGCCTCCAAATAATCCTACATGGACTCTTGATGAAGGTGAAGAAATGCGTAGGGACATAAATGATTTAGAAAAGAAGACAATAACAAAATATGAACTATAAGAGATGATGGAGGGTTTAAAAGGGGAGATCATGGAAGGATTGAAAATTTTCATAATAGAGAGGACACCTGAAAGTGAAAATGTATCCCATGAAATTCATGATGAGGACACAAGGAAGGTGAATCAAGAATGGAGAAATTACAACTTTGGGTTGAAGACCAACCACATTCCTAAGATCGATATGAGGAAGTTTGATGGCAAGGACCCAATCACATGGATACTTTAGATGGAGCAATTCTTTGATCTACATAATGTGCCACATACACAAAAGGTACAAATTGATTCTTTATATTTAGAACCCAATAAATTTTTATGGTATCGATGGCTTTGTTCTTGCAATTCACTCGTCACTTGGACAATTTTCATGGAAGAAATGATAGCACACTATGAGGATACACGGAGCAAACCTTCTTTAGCCAATTGATAAATCTCAAGCAAATGGGTTCAGTTATAGAGCACATTGAGAACTTCCAAAGATTGAATATAAAGGTAACAGAAATTCCATATGAGCACTTGATTGATGTATTCATAGGAACTTTAAAGGATAAAATTCAACATGAGGTTCGCCTTTGGGAACCCAAATCATTGGAGAATGCATTTAAGTTGGCAAGAAATGTTGAAAGTAAAAATATGGCTATGGATACTAGAAGGACCAATCCCAACATTTATAGAGAGAATAATGCTCCTTCTTCTAAAACACCTCAACCTACAAGGTTGACACCTCAACAATTGGAGGAAAGAAAAGAAAAAGGTTTACGCTTTAATTGTGCCAGCAAGTACAGTAAGGGACATAAGTGTGGTGAGAAGAAATTATTCTACATAGATTGTGAAGAGGAAGAAGAACAAGAACAAGAACCATCTCAAGATGAAAACTTAGAAGCAATTTCATCTTAAGAGTTGACTCCCACGATATCGTGTAATGCATTGGCTAGAATTAGCACTCCCCAAAACCTCAAGATCGAAGGATACATCAAAAAGAAAAATGTAATAGTGCTAATTGATTCTGGCAGTACTCATAATTTCATTCACTATAAATTAGCCAAAGCTCTCAATTGCTTTGTATATCCAGCACCAGAGTTTCAAGTAATGATTGCAGATGGAGGAACTATCAATTGCTCATGAAAATGCAATAAGATCAATCTTACTATGGGGGAATATGTAATGAATGGTCCAATGATTGATATACCCATGGGTGGTGTTGATGTTGCACTAGGAATCCAATGGTTACAATCATTAGGAACAGTGGATTTTAATTTTCAAGAACTTTTCATGAAATTTTCATTGGAAGGAAAAGAAATTTATTTAAGAGGTATCACAAGGAAAACTGGTAAGGTGATAAGCTCTAATGGCATGACAAAATTATTGAAAAAGGGGCATCAAGGCGTTATTGCACAACTATGCTCACTAGATGTTCAAACATCTAAGCCATCTATTCCTCAAGATCTCCAAGGGATCATTGATAAGAATTCCAAAGTATTTGAAGATATTCCCAAAGTTCTTCCACCCACTCGAAATCATGATCATGAAATTCACCTAATTCCTTGGAGTGTTCCTCCTAACATCATGCCATATAGATACCCTTATGCCCAGAACAGTGAAATTGAGCGCATGGTTGAAGAAATGTTAGAGGCTGGAATTATTAGACCTAGCCAAAGTTCTTACTCTGCACCAGTGGTAATGGTATTCAAGAAAGATAGCTCATGGCGTATGTGTCCAGATTATAGAGAGCTCAACAAGATAACTATTAAGGATAAGTTTCCTATTCTCTTCATTGATGAATTGTTAGATGAACTACATGGAGCAATCTATTTCACAAAATTGGATCTTCGTTCAGGGTATCATCAGATTAGAATGAAGGAAGAATATATCCCAAACACAACATTCCGAACTCATGAAGGCGATTATGAATTTTTGGTCATGCCTTTTGGGCTTACAAATGCACCTTCCACATTCCAAGGGTTGATGAATTCCATTTTCAAGCCCTTCCTTCAAAAATTTGTGTTCGTATTTTTTGATGATATACTAATCTATAGAAAGTCTTGGGAGGATCATGTGCGACATGTTGACAAGGTGCTACAACTACTAAAGGAGAAACAACTATATTCCAAACCATCCAAATGTTTCTTTGGAGTGAAGGAGGTAGAGTA
>ML784045.1:81802-94659 GCA_009831015.1 Picea engelmannii | reverse complement strand
ATCCATTTCAGAGTATCTCATTAAATGGAGGAAACTATCGGCTGAAGATTCTACTTGGGAAGATGAGTCTTTTATATAGAAGCATCCAGAGTTACTCAAGCATTGTGGACAACACTTGTCTCAAGGGGAGGGGCATGTTAAGCTCTAATATTGGCTCATTACCCCTTAATTGGGGCATATTATATTAGTAATGTTATTTTATTTATGTCTACTTTATTCCATTAGTTGTAATTATACCTCCTAGTCTCCTATATATACCAAGGAGACATTTTCATTTTGAATCATCTTGGAATTGTACATTTATGTGGGCATAAGGAGGTTTCCCCCTCGAACATGCTTATTATCTTAATTACTCTCTTTTTCAAGGCATTGAGTACTTATTCTGAGTTTTTTCTATGCTATATTGGTATTTGGTTCTTAACATAACCCCACAACTCTCCATACTTATCTATCCTACTACTTCCAAAATACTTAGTCATTTTCATATCACTTTTCATATCACCCTACCCCCACAACCCGCATTCCATCAATCCCCAAACACTTATTCATTTTCACTAAGTCTTCTTACTAAATTTTACCAACCTGCATTACTCCACCTCCACATATCCCTATTTTGACATGGACCTACCCTCGGGTGACACATGGATGGTATTAGTTGGACAAAGATGATCTTCGATGTCCATATTGGTCAAGATCCAAACAATAACCATGTGAGGATGAAATATCCCCCTGTGTTTTTATAGAGGTGGTACTCCTTTGTTATTATCTGAAATATTTTACTTGATGTTCTTTAAAATTAAGGGGATGCTAAATAGTAAGCCCCAATCTTTGTTGCTTGAAATAAAATAAAAGATATTATTCAATATCAAATAATATTCACATAGAAAGTTTCGAAGAGAGACTAGGAAACTTTAAAGACTAAAATAAAATAATGTACAGAATATTATGAAAGAATAAACAAACCATAATATGAAAGCATGACATCCCTCACATCCATCACAATGTAATCAATTTTGATCGCATTCATAAGAAGGAAATAAATAATTCCATAATTTTATAGAACTTTAAAAGAGTATTTCATTCGGGACAATAAGGATTATGATAAGTGCAGTTAAAAAATCTTGTTCTCATAAACTCGGAGTTTGAGAAATCATTAAAGTTGCACCCCAAAGTAGATCTCTTGGGAGTTCAAAAAATAATAATTTATTTTATAATAAAATAAAAAGGATTTCATTCATCCAAATGGAATAGGATGGGGCTCCCATGGACCATAAAATAAAGTAGAATATGGTTGGAACTAAAAGACGAAAAAGGAGACGATCATATGTCAGTTATGGGTTCTCAAGACATGAAAATACACAACTGGATGATTTATGATGGAGAAGTATGAAAGATAAAAAAAATTATGAAAAGTGATGAATTTACTTACTATCATGGATTTTCTCTCTATTATATACTTCCTCATGTGCCTTTTATGTTTCCTTTCGTTGGAATTCCTTGGTTGGTTGTAACTAACTCTTCTCGATATTGTTCGGTTATTCCAGTTAAGGATTTATTTAACCAATTCTCAATATAATCTCTCATTGGTGCAACAATTATTTCTTGCCTTACTTTTATGTCAAATAACGAACTTTTCATATCTCTAAATTCAATTGAAAGTTTATGTAGTGTATCCTCATTATATTCATTTTTGTTTACATAACTAACTAACCAACTTTCCACTTCTAATTTTGAATACTTGGTCAACCTATTAAATCTCTTAGTTGATGCAATCTTCAACAATTCCAAATTTTCTTTGAAGTTCACCTTTGACATAAGCATAGAATTCAATATTAAATATGGGTCCTCCACATCTCTTGTTGTTCCAAATAAATATAATTCAATCAATTTTAAGTATAAGTCACCCTTTTGAACACTTATGGCATCACAATCAGCTAGCATTTCTTTTAGTCTCTTTACTCTTTTTATGCAACATGTTTTGAGTTTCTCTACTTGAATTGGTGAAGACAAGTCCTCCTCTTTTCTTCGTAGCTCACTAACACTTGATAGTTTTGAAAAAAAGCTAGAAACAACCCATTTATAGAATTCCACATCATTTTCAAGATCATCTTTAAGGTATTGTCTAAAATTTGTCATTCTTGATCCCAGGGAAACAAAATTCTCTTACAATTTCCATGTCTCAAGAATAAGAGACATTATTTTCTTAATATGTTTTCCAACATACCTTCTGACAGTAGTGAGTAGACTCAATGTTCCTCTTACTTTCGAACTGGATTCTGGTATTCCATCAAGACTCTTCCAAGGTTGCATTGTAGCAATTAGACTGGAAAATATAGGTGGTGGCATTAAAGCGCTCTCTAGTTCTTTAATTATGTCCTTTAGAATGGGATTTTCACTCTCCATTTCTCCAACTGACCTTTTTAGGGATTCACTCATGGATTCATGAATCTATAAAATTCTAGACAATGGAAATCCATTGAGTTCAAGTTGTGAGCTCAATTTCCCTTGAACCTTTTTTTTTTTTGAATGATTTTTTTTAATAACCAATTTCTTTGAACTTTTTTCGAACAAGGCACTCTGCAAAAGTCAGGGATTCCTCTTCAAATATAATTGGCTCATGTGTGACCATTTATGTTGTGCTTCTTTTCACTCCTAAATACTTTGTTCTTCATTGGGAAATCCAATGTCGTCAATATTAACATCAAGATCCATATCTTCAAGAATAATTTCTTCTCCAAGTGTACCCTCACTCTCTCTTTCCTTATTTGATCATATTTTCCTTTTTCTAGCTATTGGGAGTTTGTGAGGTATTTCCATACTTCCCTTAAGAGGATTTTGATCACCTCCATCATCGGAATTGTCTATAGAATATTTCCTTTTTTCCTGAACTATAGACTGAGATTTTTTGTTTTGGTAGGCCGTTTTTCTGAGAAGTGTTGGGAGACCATGTACTCATTTCATTCAGAAATTTTCCCCGTTGTCTATATTGATTAGCAATGCTAACAACAGTTTCAATATTGTGTTATTTTTTCTCAATAGACAGTGCCTAAGGGTTCTTGATATCACCTTCTTCTTCTTTGTATAGGAATGTACTAGAAAATGAGACATTGTAGCCTACATATGTCATGTGTTTCATAAAAAACTAGTTAGGATCAAACCCTTTGACTTCATCTTCTATATTTAAATTAAAATGATCTAATTGGACTGAAAATTCATCGATATTTTGTAGTTTTTTCAATGTTATCTCTCAAATCTTCCATGGCAGAGGAATAAACTACTTTTTCCTCTTTTCATGAAATAAATGGGCCCAAAATCTATATTGTTTGCATACTTCAACAACAAATATATTATTTGAAACATAATATGATAGATATAAGGGTTTTTCATAGGAATAATAAATACTAATAATAATGAAATGCTCCATTTCTTCAAATATTTCTTTTTTATCCAAGAATGATGTTGCTTCTAAAGACAATATTAATGTGTTTGGTCCAAAAATAAGTTTTTTTAAAGAGGAAATAAATGAATTGTGAACTTCATAAAAATGATACATGGATTTATGTTTCCATAAAGTAGGATACCACATATGAACTGGGTCAATTTTACAATTGATCTGTTTATCCAAGTGCAAACCTATGAAATATGACAATATGTAATGGTGAAAACCAAATATGAAGACATGTAGAATTTTATGTTGTTTTTGAAATTCTCCAACTAAAAATATAATTCACAAGAGATAATCTTTTCCCAATCAAATATTTCTTTCTCATGTCTAGAAAAATACAATAAATACAGAGCCATTTGGGGAATCATGGCCATAGATTCTTTTCTAGCTACTCTTGTGAATAGTCATGTCATTTCTCGATAGGGATTTTTCAATGAACTAACCTGGATGCTTGATATTTCTTATGGAATAATCATTGGGTCTTCAAGGTATTCTCATAAAATTTATATTCTACCATTTATTTCCTTTAGAAAATCCTTAGCTTCATTCACTTTGAAATTCATTGTTGTCTTTGGGAGTCTGTGCATTTTCTTGAAGACCGAAGGTGCTTAAGAAAAAGAGGACTCTCCTTGTAGATGAATTATTCTCTGACTCTCGTTGAATTTATCAATGCACCATGAAACCAACTCCTTGAAATCACGGACCTCTAGAACATTTCCTGCTAGAGCAATTCTTGACGACCAAATCTTATTTGTACTCCTCTCTAGAAGTGGAAATGAAGAGTAATAATTGTATGTTCTCAACCACTAAAAACTTTGATATTCTTGTCCAAATGAGTTGATGGAATCTCTGTAAAATTGTTCCCTTATTTTGGTTGTCATGCTTAATCAAGTTGATGGATTATTGCACAGTTCTTTTCAAAATGTTATTACCAAAGAAAACCTTTTTATCATAATGCAATTTGGAGCACTTGATTCAAAGGAACGTTAATAAGAATTAAATTTATAATTGATGAAGGATTATCTCAAGAAGATCACCATTAATAACAACCTTTTAACACTTAAAACATTTTTTATTTCCATGATATTTTCATTAAATGTACATCGAGGAGTGTAACAGGATAGGACGTGGATTATCATAGGGCGAAAGAGAATTGGGATGGTCGGATATGAACAAAGTGGGGGGCAGTGGAACCGGGGCTATGTATTGAAATAATAAAATCATCGTCGACTTGTGGTGAGATTTCGAGAAATGACTAAGTATAAGAATGAATCGGAGCTATGAGATCGGGGGTATGTATTGAAGAATCATGAAATTACCATGGCCCATGGTAAAGCTTAAAAATCTGAATAAGTGTTGAGACATCATAGATCTATTGAAGTATGGTGGGTTGGTGGGTATGGTGGAGAAGAGTCATAGCATTCTGCAAAGCACGGTGAATTATAATAAATTGACTAATTATTAGGGACCAGTTGGATGAAGGGGTCACGGTGATAGACAAGTGAATCATTCAAATGCCTTAGGCCCGTGGTGAAATTTTTGGAAATTTTTCTAAGTATGGGTGAAACAATGAGGGTGGCAGAATGAAATGGTGTATTTTGGGGACTGTGGAAGTTTGGACTAAAGAAAATATGTATCGTGAACCTGCGATAAACATGAAAATTTTCGAAGTATGGAAAAAGAATATACGAGAGAGAGTTTACTAAAGACTTAACACATTTGAGGATCAACAAATGGATGAAATTGTGGAACAGTAACCCCCTATGGGTTACTGAGAATAAAGAATCTCATTCATTAGGCAATGGAATCAATAAAATAAAAAGAGAGAAAAGGATTTAAGAAATATTTACAGGGAAAGAAAAACTATATACATGTGGTAATTGAGAAATGTTAGGAGAAAAAAACTTTTAAGGTGTTTCCCATTGAATAGAAACATTTGGATTGTTCCTTTCATGTCTTTTAGCAAATAAGTGTTATATCCAAGTACTTTTTCAATCATATAAGGACTAATCCATAGTGATTCAAACTTTGTATGCAGAGATGGTTTTTCGCTTTCCTTATTCCATAACAACACCAACTGTCCCTTTTGAAAATATTTTACTAATGCACTTCGATCAAAATGTGTTTTGATTGTCTTTTGTATTTGACTCATTTTTATTAATGGATCACTTTGTTGTTCTTCAAAATGCATCAATTGATCATATATTCTACGTAGAGGAGAAACTTGCTATATATATCTGGTGTTTACAATATAGTTCAGGGCATTTAATTCCAGATGAATACACATGTTTGCTTCCTTTACATATACTAATGTGTATGGTGACAATATTCTGTTGTCCTTTGGTGTAATTCTGATGGCCCATAATGCATCAATCAATTTTACATACCAATTCTTCTGGTTCATAGTGATTGTATTTTTAAGAATCTAGATCAATGTCTTATTTGTAGAGTCAACAAAGCCATTCCCGTGGGGATAATAATATGATGATTGAACCATGATGATACCATATTCCCCACAAAACCTTGTGAATTCTAAATCTATGAAAATTGATCCATTATCAGCATTTTTTTGGAGCTCCAAATATTGACAAGATGTTATCTTTGAGGAAATTGATGACTTCTTGATAATCAACCTTTTTGAGAGCTACTGCTTCTTTCCATTTTGTAAAATAGTCAGTTGTTGTAAGGATGTATGCATGACATTTGTTGGATTTTCGATTGATTGATCCAATAACATATAGTCCCCACTTTCTAAAAGGTTCTTCAATCGGTATAGGCTATAATGGCATTGTTACTTTCTTCATTTTTCTTGAAACTTTTTGAAAAGAAATGCATTTTCTAATCATTGAGTAAGAATATTTAAAAAGGGTGGGCCAATAATAACCTTCTCTCATGATTTTGTGTGTAGTCTTTGTTGGTGCATAGTTTCCTCCACAAATTCCTTCATGAAATTCTTGTAGAACTCTTTGAGCCTTCATGGAATCAATACACCTTAATAGCATCCCATCAAAATTTCTTTGAAACAAGACTTCAAAAATTAATACATATTGATTGACCTTCGTTTTTGTTGGCCCTTGGTTATGGAAGAAAGAAAATATTACAGAAGAAAAAGTGAAACGAGAACTGTGCAAAAGGAAGGTTGACTAAGATCAGGTCGAAGTAGTTAAAGAAGAAGAAAAGATGGAGTGAAACTCGAGAGAGAAAGTCATTGGATGAGGAGATCAAGGAAGACAGATCAGCAAGGAAGATGGATCGTGGAAAACTCAGAAAGTGGAAAAATCCATTGGTAGATGCTTTGGATAACCTCATGGGAAGGAAGGAAAGACAGGCTAGAGAAGCCCTGAAAACATAGGTCAAGTTGACCTAGGGTTTTGGTATCTAGGGTTTTGACACCTAGGATTCATCCTAAGGCTATCGGTGAGCTATTGTAATGTATAAATTAAGGTCAAGAGGACCTGATATGGGTTTGGGTATGTGATGATGAGTGATTGTTGTTATTACTGAGAGAGAAGTATTATGTGGTGAGAGAAGTCTATGTTGTAACATATTCACCTGGGTGTGAAGATCAACCCTACAGTTGGGTGCGTCAGGAAGGGAGATAGAGAGAAGAGAGAAATAGAGAGATTTTCAAACTAAGAGCACAGATAGAAATGTAATCTTTCACCTAATATAT
The DNA here is from genome assembly GCA_009831015.1 of Picea engelmannii. Taxonomy (NCBI): domain Eukaryota; kingdom Viridiplantae; phylum Streptophyta; class Pinopsida; order Pinales; family Pinaceae; genus Picea; species Picea engelmannii. Next base: position 87,541 of record ML784045.1, on the reverse strand, counting down.
TATAAAGCACATTTATTTGGATGTATCCCTAGGGAGAGGGTGAACCACGTATATCATGTTGTTGTGTGTGATTGATGTTGTGTTCTTTACTTTGTTACTATGATGATGCATTAGTAAGTTAGATTTGGTATATAACTGTGTGAAGTAGGTGTATGCTTGGAAAGAATAATCTTATCTCCGTATGTGGTTTCCTTGATTCCACTTGCATTTCCTTTGGTTGTAGACACCTGTGTCCTGCAACCGTCTATTGTTACTTCGGGTGAGACTACATATTCTTCGCAGGTGTTGTCGAAAGGGACAATGGTTAGGGATTTTTGGTGTGCTATTAGATTTGAACCCTGGGTCTACCCCTATGCCAACAAATGGTTCCGTTCTCGAGACCATAATCTTCTTGAGGGAATGTCAAGGTGGTTTCCATTGAAGACAAAGATTTAGAAGTGGATAGAAGAACAAGAAAAGGACTTCACAGAAGCTCAGAATAAGAACCCTAATATTATCACAGAAGATTGGTTGGGAAGGTATATATTTACCGATATACACGATATTTTCTTTTGAGGGATTCATAAGGAGTTATACGAGTGGCTGGCCAGATTAGCAGACACCTAGTTTTAGATCAGATCTAGACTGCTTGTGGTTTGGACGTCAGCGTTGATCAAGAAGGTTAAGAGAGTTAATAACGTCATGGAAAGAGCATTAAATCACTGGTTTAATAGTACCATTGGAGGGTATATCATAGAGTTTGTTATTGATAGGGTAGAATCATATAGCCAAGAAGAGAGATATTTATTTAAAGGACCTAGAGGGAAATTTTTACACTTCTTGAAGTTGAAGATTAAGATGTTATTGCATGAGAAGAACATGTTGAAGATATAGTAGTGGGTCAGACTGAAAAAGCTAATGTTCAAGGATTCATACAGTGACAGCGACACAGATATCGAACACACGGGCAGTGGGAGGACCTTCAGAGAAGTTCCTCTGGTGAACTTGTTTGAGCATAGTCACGAACTAGCACAAGAAGAAGGGTTCTATAGTGGAGAAGAAGAAGATTTTTTGAATGAGGAACATTCTGTTTCCGCTAGGGAAGAAGAAGAGAAGACTGAAGAACTTCACCGAGAAGAGTCAGAAACTTCAAGGACTGTGCAGACTATTGAAGTAAGTGCTATTACACCCCCTGTTGTTTTAACAACATTCAGTAACAAGAGTAGCCTAATTTATCATAACACTCAGAGAACTGGTACAATTGGTTCAGTGCATACTCAGTCAGGAACCTTAGTAATATCTATGGAAGATGAGATGAGGTTACCCACCTTTAGAGGAGATGGATCTGAAGATCCTGACCAACACTGGTTTCTATGTGAAGTTGTATGGAGTTAAATGAGCTCAGTTTAGTACTACCCTAAGAGATCGCGCACTGATTTCGTACATGAAGTTCGTCCAAGGAGTTGTCCAGCCGAAACCGCTGAACAATATTAAGACTTCATTGATTGTTGAATTCAATAAACCCAAGTCAAAATCATGATGCATCACAGAGTTGAAAGAAATCAAGCAGAAAGTAGTTGAACCAGTTTGGGAGTTTAATCAGAGGTTTAAGACCTTGACAGGTCATTTGATTTTTTAGATCCTAGATGAGAAGAACATGGAATGGTTCATTTTTTCCCTCCTACCACACATCAGAGTCCCTCTTATGCAGCATAAGATTGCTTCACAAGCTGATGCATTGGATATTTCCATAAAACTTGAATCGACTCCTATGGAAGAATCCAACTTATGTATGATTCAAATCTTGAGTCATCTAACTAGCTTCTCACTACAGGTCGACGATATGAAAAAAGATAAGGGAAAAGATAAGAGAGAAGACATATGGTGCATTAGATGCAAATCAGAAGGCCATAACTAGGAGAAATGTCCCATGTTTCATGAATATTTGGCTTCTTGAGCACCGAGCCCTTTGAAGCAAGTTACTCTACCTTGGTGTGAGGTATGTAGAAATAGACATTGCCCTGGACAATGTTATTACATGAAAAAGTATGTTCAGACACCTACGAACCTCTACTGCACATTCTATAAATTTGTGGGTCATGATGAGAAGGACTGTAGATCTTATGACCTCTTACATGAAAGATCAAGGGACATCTACAAAATTCAAGGCAAAGTAGAGCAAGAAGGAAACACTATGCAGTATAATTCCCCTAGAAGAGGAAACTTCAACCCTCATGGTGGATTCAGAGGAAGAGGACAATGAGGAGGCATGGGCCGAGGTAGAGGTCAGACCATTTGTTATAACTACGCATAGCCATTTCATTTTGCAAGGGACTTTCAAAACCCTTGTACCACCTACAGTTACTACAATTCATTTGAACATGTCATAGAATATTGTCCTGCGTTGTTAACCAAACTTTAGGAAAGACGAGGGGGAAACCAACAGGTGTAGCTAATCACAATTGAACCTCACAGATAAGATCCCAGAGTCGGTGTTATCACTAGAGGAGGCGTTTCTATAGGAGAAGATAGGGTGACTCCAGGGAAGACTACAGAACAATCAGGAGTCATAAAAGTTGCAGAGAAGACATGGGAGTTTGACCCAAAGAGAGAAAAGAAGACATTTGAAGAGGCAAGAAAATATTTTATAAGAGATCGGGCTTCTTCATCAAAGTCACAAACAGAAGTGAGAGAATGTGGAATGTCCCTGGCCTTTGATCAGTCTGCTTCACCTGGAGAAGGAAAAGAGGTAAGAAGACTCATGGAATTCTTATGCACTTGCACTAATTTGATAAAGGTTGAGAGCATTGTACAAGAGCTACAAAACTTGATCAGACAGTATGAGCTAGGAAAGTTAGATCCTCTACTCTATAAAATAGTACATCAACTATCCAAAAAGAGAAGGAAAAATAAGGAACTACACCTTAACGCTCAAATTTGAGAATATGATATAGATTATGTGGTCCTCGACTTAGGATCAGAGGTCAATGTTATGATGAAGCAAACATGGGAACTGATGGGAAAACCTAAGTTGATCTATTGTTAAGAACCAAATATCAATATAGCATAGAAAAACCTCAGAATAAGTACTCAACGCCTTGAAAAAGAAGAAAATTAAGATAATAAGCCTCTTCGAGGGGGCAACCTCCTTATGCCCACATAAATGTGCAATTCCAAGATGATTCCAAATGAAAATGTCTCCTTGGTATATATAAGAGACTAGGAGGTATAATTACAACTAATGGAATAAAGCCGACATAAATAAAATAACATTACTAATATAATATGCCCTAATTAAGGGGTGATGAGCCAATCTTAGGGCTTAACATGCCCCTCCCCTTAAGACAAGTGTTCTCCGCAACGCTTGAGTAACTCTGGATGCTTCTGTATAAAAGAATCATCGTCCCAAGTGGAATCTTCAGCCAGTAGTTTCCTCCATTTAATGAGATACTCTAAAATGGACCTATTCCTCAGCTGGCGAACTCTTGTGTTAGTGATGGCTTCAGGATCCAATATGAGTTTTCCTTCCTTGTCAAGTTCTGGCAATATATTTTGAACTAGGATCTTGTCGCCTATAAACTTCTTTAAGCATGAAACATGGAAAACTGGGTGTACTCGTGAAGATGCAGGCAACTCCAATTTGTATGCAATAGTACCAATATTTTGCAACACCTTATAAGGGCCATAGTACTTTGGTGATAATTTATTATCCTTTTGGCTTGCTTGAGGGACATCTTTTTGCATGGTTGTATTCTTAAAAACACCCAATCCCCTACTTCAAAACTTATTTCACTACGATGTTGATATGCTTGTTGTTTCATGTGATTATGTGCCATGGTCGGGTTGTCCTTTAAGATTTAGAGAACTTGTTGTTGATGCTCGATGTGATCTTCCACTGCTTGAACCTTAGATTTTTCTTTTAGAGAAAAAGTGATGGAAGGAGGGTGGTATCCATAGAGTGCCATAAATGGTGTCATTTTTGTTTCAGTATGAAAGGAAGTGTTATACCACCATTATGCCAAGGGTAGACATTTGAACCATTGTGTTTGTTTATTAGAGACAAAGCAATGAAGGTAGACTTCCATACATTTGTTCACTATCTCAGTTTGTCCATCAGATTGAGGATGATAGGATGAGCTATGAGCCAATTGAGTACCCCATCAAGAAAATAATTCTGTCCAAAAATGTCCAGTGAAGATGGGATCTCTGTCACTTACAATAATATTTGGGCTTCCATGTAGCTTTTGAACTGTCTCCATGAATTCGGTGGGAACTGTACTAGCTTTGAAGGGATGAGAGAGTGCACAAAAGTGTGCGTACTTGGTTAGTCTATCAACAATCACCATGATGACACTCTTTACTTTAGACTTTGGTAACCCTATCATGAAATCCATGGAAACCTCCTCCCAGCGCTGACTTGGGATGGCTAATGGTTGTAAAAGACCTGAGGTCTTAATTGTTTCCACCTTATTTTGTTGGCAAACAAAACATTCTGCCACAAACCTTTGAACATCAGTTTTAAGGCCATCCAAAAAAAAATCCTTCTTGACTCTATGGTAGATTTTCAAAAATCTCGAGTGCCCTCCTATTGGAGAGGTGTGCAATTCCAATAATACCTTTTGTTTGAGTTGGGAGTTCTTACATAAATATAAGCGATCTTTGTACCATAGTGAATCAGTTTTCCATGTAAATGTATCTAATTCTCTAGAATCCAGTTGCAACCTTTGAATGAGAGTTCACACTTTTTCGTCATTCTTCCATTCATCCCTTGCTTCTATTATCCAATCGGGTTGGATGATAGAGATAGCACAAATAAAAGCCTCAACATCTTCATCCTTTCTTGAGAGTGCATCTGCCACAACATTTTGCTTCCCCTTTTTATAGACGATTTCAAAATCATAACCCAATATCTTGGTTACCCATTTTTGTCGTTCTTCTAAAGATAGTCTTTGTTCCAAGAAGTATTTAAGACTATCATGATCTGTTTTGACCTTGAAGTTCCTACCTATTAGGTAAGGACATCATTTCTTCAATGCATGTAGTATTGCCATCATTTTCTTCTCATAAATGGGTTTGTGTAAGTCCTTTCCCTTGATTGGTCGACTTTCAAAAGCCAGGGGCCTACCTTCTTCCATTAGGACAACAATTCCATTTCCCGAGGCATCACATTCCACAATAAAGGTTTTTGTGAATATAGAGTGGTCAAGACAGGAGCTTTGCACATCACCTCTTTAAGTTGTTCAAAAGCTTTAGTTTCCTCTGGAGTCCATGAAAATTCATCCTTAGTAGTTAGTGTCGTTAAAGGTGTTGTTATTCTTCCATAGTGAAGAAAAAACTTGTGGTAGTAACCTGTCAAACCCAAAAATCCTTTAATATTCTTCAATGTTTTGGGAATCAGCCAGTCCATCGTGGCCTTAATCTTGTTAGGGTCTACCTTAACACCTTCATGAGATACAATATGACCCAAATACTCTACCTTCTTCACTCCAAAGAAACATTTGGATGGTTTGGCCTATAGTTGTTGCTCCTTTAGTAGTTGTAGCACCTTGTCAACATGTTGCACATGATCCTCCCAAGACATGCTATAGATTAGTATATCATCGAAAAATACTAACAAAAATTTTCGAAGGAAGGGCTTGAAAATGGAATTCATCAACCCTTGGAATGTGGAAGGTGCATTTGTAAGGCCAAAAGGCATGACCAAAAATCCATAATGGCCTTCATGAGTTTGGAATGTTGTTTTTGGGATATCTTCTTCCT
>ML784045.1:29468-61230 GCA_009831015.1 Picea engelmannii | reverse complement strand
TAAGGATTTCTTGAGTTTGCAAACCAATTGCTCACCATCACTAGAGGGGAATCCTTCAGGTTGTTTCATGTAAACCTCCTCCTCTAGATCTCCATTGAGAAATGTCATTTTCACATCCATTTGTTGCAACTCCAAGTCAAAATGGGCTACTAATGCCATAATTACACATAAGGAATCTTTCTTAGATACAGGAGAGAAAGTCTCCGTGTAGTCGATTCCTTCTTTCTGAGTGAATCCTTTAGCAACAAGTCTTGCCTTGTATCTCTCAATGTTTACCAATGAGTCTTTCTTTGTCTTAAAGACCCATTTACATCCAATGGATTTTGCACCATTAGGCAACTCAACAAGATCCCAGACTTGGTTACTCTTTATAGAATTCATCTCTTCCTTCATGGCATCGTACCATAATTCTGATTCTTTGCAACTCATGGCTTGTGAAAAGGACTGGGGATCATTTTCGGCTCCAATGTTATAGTCAGATTCTTGCAGATACACAACATAATCATCAGGAATTGTTGATCTCTTTGTTCTAGTATATCTTCTTAATGTTGTACCACCATCTTCTTGAGAAGTATGTGGTTCAACTCGTTGTTCAAAAGTTCTTGGAAACTCTTGAACTACCTGATCTACTGGAATGATGTCAGCAGCTTATGGAACTTCAACAATTGGTTGTTCGAAACCAGTTTGTACTTGAGGGGTGCTGTGAACAATAACCAATCTATCACTTGGGGTGGAAGGTTGACATTCTGAATTATCCTTCTCAGAAACTATGTTCCTGGTTTGATTGCTCCCACTGTTCAAGTCATTTTCAAGAAACTTTGCATTTCTTGATTGCACAATCCTAGTGCTATGAGATGGACAATAAAATCTGTAACCTTTAGACCTTTCAGCATATCTAATGAAATACCCACTAATGGTCCTTGGGTCCAGCTTCTTCTCTTGTGGATTATATATTCTCACTTCAAACGGGCATCCCCAAATGTGCATATGTCGCAAACTCGGTTTCCAACCTTTCCATAATTCAAATGGCGTTTTAGGAACAACCTTGGTTGGAACTCGGTTTAATATATACATTGTTGTCTTAAGTGCTTCAATCCACAAGGATTTAGGAAGATTGGAGTTGCTAAGCATACTCCGCACCATGTCCAATAATGTTCGGTTTCTTCTTTCTGCTACACCATTCTGGTCGGGTGAACCAGGCATGGTGTATTGGGAAAAAATCCCATGCTCTTGAAGAAATTTTGCGAATGGCCCAGGTGCTTGTCCATCTTTTGTGTATCTACCATAATATTATCCACCTCTATCTGATCTCACGATCTTAATTTGCTTTCTGCATTGTTTCTCTACTTCAACCTTAAATATTTTAAAGGCATCTAATGCTTTTTTCTTATTATGAAGCATGTAGAGATACATATATCGTGAGTAATCATCTATAAAAGAGATGAAGTATCTCTGACCATGTGAGTCCATGTGTAGACTACATATATCAGTATGTATGATCTCTAATATGTCTGAACTCCTATTGGCACCTTTCTTTGACTTGTTGGTCTGCTTTCCTTTTATGCAATCCACACAAGTCTCAAAATCAGTAAAATCCAGAGTATTAAGTACCCCTTCATTTACCAATCTTTTAATTCTTTCTATGGAGATATGACCTAGTCTCTGGTGCCATAATTTAGAGGAATCATCATTAATAACACATCTTTTAGTTCCAGTGTTAACATGCATTGAATCATAAATGACATTGTTTTGAAAATTAATGCAGTAAAGACCATCAGACAAAATACCCTTCCCAACACAATCAGATTTATAAAATAAACTGAAATATATTTCTGAAAAGTTGAAGGAATATCCAAAAGGTACAAGCCTTGAAACTGAAATCAAGTTTCTAGAAAAACTTGGAACATAAAAAGTCTTTTCTAATTCTAAAACAAAACCACTACTTGAAGTTAAATAGCATGTTCCTATAGCTTCCACATGCGAGCCCATCTTGTTTCCTGATAAGATGCTTTGCTCACTTCCCACTGGCTTCCTTAGGTTTTGCAAACCTTGCAAGGAATTCTAAATGTGAATTGTTGATCCAAAATCAATCCACCAGGTGTTAATATTGACATTGACCACATTAGATTCATAACAAACGAATGAGATTGCATTACCTTTGTCCGCAAGCCATTTTTGAAATTTGGCGCATTCCTTTTTCATGTGTCTTTTCTTTTTACAGAAGAAACACTTGGAATTCTTCTTGATATCAGCTTAGGGAGGTACTTTACCTTTCCCTTTCTTATCGGCTTGAGATTTTCCCTTTCCATGCATTGCCAGCATTGCACTTTCTCCCAGTTCCATCACCAGTCTCTCTTCCTCTTGAACACACATGGTCATGAGTTCATTAATTGACCATTTATCCTTATGTGTGTTGTATGAGATTTTGAAGGGTCCGTATTGGTGTGGAAGGGTGTTCAGGATGTAGTGCACTAGGAAAGACTCTGATATTACAACCTTGAGTTTCTTCAGTTGAGCCACAGTGTCCCGCATTTGCATGTTGTGCTCGCGCACACCTTTCACACTGATGAGCCTTAGGGATGAGAACTTCATGATTAGGGTGCTTTCTAGTGCTTTTTCTGAAGTGACGAATTGATCATCAATGGCTTTCAGCAAGTCTCGGACCTTTTCATGTTGATCAATGGAACCACGAATACCAGCTGAAATTTTAGTCTTAATGAACATCATGCTTAGGCGATTAGATCACTCCCATCGCTCATAAAGCGTGATGTCCGTTGTAGTTCTGGTATTAGTGAGTGTTGGTGGTTCATCTTTCCTAATAGCATAATCTATGTCCATCCACCCCAAATGAAGGAGAACTCTCTCCTTCCAGACCTTATAGTTATCTCCCTTAAGTTCAGGGATATCACAATGAATTTCAGAGAAATTTGCAGGTTGTACAACTGCATAAAATTAAAGATCACATGCTTATGTTTGAATTGAGGCCAGCTAAAAAATAAAATTTCATGCTTTACCAATGTAAATTCATGCTTAAATTTGAATCTATTGACATAAAAATTGCCTGTGGGCTAAATTTTCAATTCAAGCAGATTCAATTTGAACTTTATGATAAAATTATTAATTCATAAATCCTGTGGGTAAGTTATGAATAATTTGAYGTTTTATCCTAATTAATTATATATAAATATAATAAAAATTCCTGTGGGATAAAATTTACTATATTTAGTATAATTAATTACAATTAATGTCTAAATATTCTTTACGTGATCTTAATCAATCATAATATATAATATTATTTAATTAGAGATGATGTGGCTATTCTCTAATCAAAAAAAAATTATATGGATCACTAGACATTATTTCTTTTATGCATAAAATTAACTTGATATGAGAATAATTATAAATTGCATAAATAAAACTCAAATATTCATGCATAACATTCAACGATGTATACTCATTCAAAATAGCATGTTTTTAATTAGAGGTTAAGAAAGAAATTATTTTAATGACCATAAAAGATCACCCAGATTGCAAGCACATTTACATGTAATAACAACGAAGGAGTGCAAATTATTTTAATGACCATAAAAGATCACCTGGATTGCAAGCACATTTACATGTAATAACAGTGAAGGAGTGCATCAAGCAATTCCTATCTGACATAAAACTATGCCCCTTGGCTTCTAACTATTGTGTGACTCAGAAGCAAAGTGTACAGATGTTATTCTCCTTAGGGAAAAACGTATAGTAAAATAACCTAAAGACGCACAGCAATGCAATGAAACCTCTCTGTATAGAGCACATCAATTTCATTTAAAAACGTACAACCAAATTATAAAAGAAAGACACACAGAAATGTATGGTTCTGCCATCTTAATATGGATAGACGTACAGCAATATGCATTAAAATGTGCAGAGAAAATGAAAGGAAAACTCAATAGGGATGCACCGAGACAGAATAAACATGTCTTTCTCCAAAACACCAAGGCAGAGATAAAATAGCTCTGATACCAAATGTTAGCTTTAACTTGATTCTAAAATATGCGGAATAAAAACTCTTCAAAAGAATCGAAATTTAGATGCCAAATGGATCATACCTCCGGCCATTAATGTTGCTTGAGTTTGACTAATTGTTGTAGAAGTTTTCCCAGTTCCACACTAATTTTTCTTTCCGTATGGCACTTCCAAGCTATTCTCACTCTGATTGATGGTGTAAGACTAAAGGGAATTGATTGAATTAAGCAAGTTTGGGGACCAAACAGAAGTCTTTATAGCCAAGCTTCCATCAAGATTCTATTGGCTATTTGTTAATTGTTCCACATATCTAGGTAGAGAACCGTAGATGGAGTAATGGACCATTCTAGAAGCTCCCAATAAGAAAACAGTTACATCCTATTGGTTTCCGAATGAGTTGTGGCAATTGAATACAATTCTGGTTGGTTTCAGCAGTTCAATACGGTTCCGGTTGGTTGGTTTTCGAATGAGCTCCGGTGGTTCAATACAGTTAAGGGAGCTTACACCCCCCTCTCAGTATCAACATTTCTTAGGATTCAGAGATATACCATACAACATGTAACATTCAAAGACTTGTCTTAAATTCTTGATATGCTCTTCTCTTAATTTGGAATGAATAGTCAAATCGTCTTGATAATCATCCACAAACTTCCAATCAAATATTTGAAATCATGATCCATTTCCCTTTGGAAGGTTTCTCCATCATTATTCAACCCAAAAGGCATGCGAACATAAGCATCAGTCTCCCATGGTGTAACAAAAGAAGTTTTGGGTCTATCTTTCTCTGTAACCAGCACTTGGTTTTATCCTGAAAATCCATCAAGTATAGACATTAAGGCAGAACCAGTAATTTGTTGCAACAACATCTCCATGATTAGGAGTGGATAATTATATTTGATGGTTTCTTTATTTAGATCTATGAAGTCGACGCTAATATGAATTTCCCCACTCTTTTTTATGACTATGACAGGATTTTAGAGCCACTCTGAATGTCTGATCGAAAAAATTATTCCATCCTTCTTTAACTTCTCCGATTCCATTTTTACTAAAGGATTTAACTTGGGATTAATCATTCTCAACTTTTTCTTGATAGGCTTCGCTAATTCCTTAAGAGGTACAATGTGATGAAAAAATAACTTATCATACACCTTCAAATCATCATAAGTCCACACAAAAATATCATAAAATTGTTTAAACAAAGAAGTGTATTGATCAATTTATTATTTTGTCCAACTAGTGCCAAGATTTATATACTTGGGAAAATCATGAGTACCAATATTTATCTTTTGTCTCCTTCACTTTCTTGATATGTGTCTCTTTATTTGGATCATGTATTTTTGTTTGATCATCTCTTGTGAAAAGATATTCGAAACTGATACGATATTTTGAAATAGGTACATGAGTTTGATCATCAAGTCTTTCAGAAGAATAATTTGAATCAGAGAGAAAATCAAGAACATGTTAATCATTTTCAAAGACTTGCAAATAATATTGATTGTTAGGTATTGAAGTCCTGAAAATTATCTTGACATGAAATGTGTTTTGACTTTTGGAATCATCTTGGTTAAAGAGAGATGTGGCAACTTCCATTGAATCAACTTTTTGATTCTTATCTCAAGGAATGAAAGAGATGTTGAATGAAATAAAGGAATCCATGAGTTCACATACTCTTTTCACATAGTTCTTCAGCTTTTATTTATTTATCCTATATTTCTTTTTTATATGTTTTATGACCAATTCTGAGTCACCAATTACTACCAAGTTTTCTACTTTAATCTAGAGTGCAAAATTCATTCCTTATAGTAGTGTTGCATACTCTGCTTCATTGTTAGTACATGGAAACTCCAGTCTGATATCATGGGAATATATACTGAATTGGGGGATTTTAAAAATGATCCCTACTCCACTCCCAGATTTAGAACATGGCACCATCAAATGAAATCTTCCAAAATCCTTGAAAATGTTCTTATTCCTCTTTCTTTGGAGTGTTGAGTTGTTCTAGATCAAGTGTAGCATAATTTTTTATTCCAACATCAATATAATTATCCATTACTTCATTCTCTTTCCTCTTGAATTATTTTGGATTTCTAGTTTCACTAGGAACTCTCACTATTGTTCCATCATTGTTAGTAACATCATGTAACTTCCATCATTCATAATATATCCTCTAATAAATGAACACATGTTTGTTCCTAACACAACTCCATATGTTGGAGGAAATTCTACTACTATAATAGTGAAAACTATTGTGATGTGAGGAGTTTCAATTATCCATGCACAGAAATATTGTATCTCACCATAGGTTGGGACCTTTATTGAATCAATTGCATATATACTTTCCCCAGTCTCATAATATTTGGTGCATCTCATTCCAAATTCTTCCATGATTGACAGAGGCGTGATATTCTTGGTTTCTCCACTATCAACCAAACAATTGTGTAATATAACATCATGATTTTTGATGGTAATGTAAAATGGTGGCACTTTACCCCTTGGCCTCACTGATGAAACATTTTGTTTTTTCCTAGAATTTATGACAACAACTTCTATTCTTGTATTTGAATCATCAAGTATCTTTAAAATATTTTCTCTATATTAGGGTATCTTCACCACCTCCATGAAAGGTAAGTTAATTTTGAGTTTGTCTAAATCATCAATCAAATTATAAGTCATTTGTTGTGGAGTCTTTGCTTGGCTATAAATTGTTTGTTTCTTTGTTGGTTTTGCATATTTTCTTTCATCTTTTATTTTTCAGGTTCTTCTTTTGTTTTGATCTTATTCACTTGTTCTCTTGTTTTGACCACATTTTCTTGTGACTTATAAGGATATTCTTGTTCATAAAAAATGTAAAAGGATGTCGTTCCTTCATCCATTTATAGTGGCTCTAAAATTTCATCTTGGGTGATTTCCTCCTCTTGATCATCATTCTCAAATATTTCTTCTTCCACAATTTCTTATAATACCAAAACATTAGGATTTGGCACTCTTGGTTCCCTAGGTATATTCTCCTCACTTATATCATTTCTTTCTCTTTGATCTTGCAAGGGAACTCTTGTATCTTGATTGGGTGGCACAAAATGTTTATCTCTTTTCATCCTAGTGATATCATTTTTCATATGTCTAATGGTTATGCTCATTTGAGCAATCTATGTTCTTTGTCTTGTCTCCTGAGCATCCACAAGGTCATCTCTAACATTAGGAAAAAAAACCTAGAGGATCCCTCCATCGGTTCCTCTATTTTCAACATTTCTCAAAGTGGATGGTCCTTGATGTGATATGGAAAGTGTATTAACTTGTTTTTGTACTTTCCCAAGAATGATCTTAGGATAAACATTGGTCTCTAGAATAGATTCTTCCGTCTCATTTTCTTTCTAAATGGCTCCATATAAATAATTTATTTGTGAATAAATGATTGCATACATTGCATTCTTATAACTCTTGAATAAGATAGGATAATTTGGTCATTTCTCTTCTGGAATTTGATTCAAGGTCTTAAAAAGTCACAGATTGAAATCTCATATTCTTTCTCCCTTTTTTATATGAATTTGAGTGAACTAGGTGAGAAACATGTGATATGTTATAGGAGGTGAATACATAGTCATGAACATGTTCTCTAAGTTGTCAAATGATCCGATTGACTTAGCAGGAAGATAAAGGTACCATTCATAGGTTGGGCCTATCAAGGTATGAAAAAATACTCTAACCGTCACATCATCATGTTTAATTAAATGGATATCATGAATAGCCAAGAATTGATCCAAGTGTCTCTTTGCATCCATAATTCCATATCCTAAAAAAAATGGAAAAACTCCTTGAGGGAGGGTCGACAGAGTATGTTGTTCTCCTTGTAAATTGAGGAGGCTAGATCTAGCCCTTCTTATTGGAACTCTTTGTCTTACATTTCTTTCTTATCTATTCTCGAGAATCTTGTTTATTTATTCTCGATCTCCCATGATTCGGGTTCTTCTTATTTATGATCTATAATTTTCACCAACTTCGTGAAACAATAGTTTTTTACTCTTACTTATTGTTAGTGGAACTTTATAAGATTCTATTTTTCTCTTAGATTCACACCCTTCTTCTTTGTCTTAAAACTATCTCTCTTTCTTCTTCCTAAGCAAGGGTTTCCCATGATATTTCAAGCTCTTCTCGATTTTTTTTTGTTGTCAATAATAAATTATACAATTAAGGAAAATCACTTCCTTAATTTATGAGACCGACTTGTAACTGAGGTTAATTAGGTTCTAGTTGAGTCATTAAGATTCGGGTCTGCGAAACCAGCCTTTTATTCTAATAGAGTCACCAAAAATGTTGATGTTCATATTGATCAAGATCCAAATAGCAACCTCACAAGGATGAAATATCCCCTTGCATTTTATAGAGGTGGTATTTTTGATCTAGGTGGATATTGGTGGCCACCCACCTATTCCAACTGGCTCCTCTTGATATTTTTTAGTTTAGCATGTTCTTTTGTACTTGTTTGTAATTGTGGGTTCTGTTATCACATATAAAGTTTTGGATTTCGGTAGCTTGGGAGGGAAAAATTTATAGCGTGTAGCTACCGAAAGTGCAGACTTTCGGTAGCTTAAATCTCAGGTTTCATATGCCCTTAGCTATCGAAAGTGCATGTGAGAAAAACGACCATATGTCTGTCACGTGCATCACTGAATGTTCTCTACCTATCATCTTCAGTCAAATAATGTTGAGATCAGCTCCAAATAATGGGTTGTTTACTTTTTTTCAGTCGTTGTGGTTGGTTTAATGTTTCTTTTAACTAAATGATAACACTGATAATGCCCTTGTTTTCGGACTGTTAGCTACCAAAATTGCAGGTTTTTCCAATGATAAACTGCCTTGGCAAAACTCAATTTGCTCAGTCATGGAGAGGTCGTTTTACACACTCAAATAGTCGATTGACATCTAGAAGTCATAAGATTTTCAATGGTACCTCCAGATCTTCATTTCGAGCTCAAGAAGGTAGCCAAAAGTGCCCCTCGAGACGGTGTTGTGTTTTTGTGAAGACATGGCCCTGAAATGTAGGAACACGCCCAGATTTTAGTTAAACACTGCCAGTTCGTTTCTCACGAATCTTAGTCAGTTTTGGGGTTGATTCTCATTACGTTGGAGTCTTAGATGTTTCCTTATTGTAAATGATCATTATTGAAAATCAACCACTAAACCCTAATTTTAGGGATTTAGCTATACTTTCACTATTTCTGGTTTTGAATCATGAGACACCTGTTCCTTTCTAGAGGAATTTCTTTTGTAATTCGAATATTTTCTCAGTGATTCGAGAAGGGGGAAGAATACTTATATATTATATATCTCTTTCATGAGAATAGGGGGTGAGGCACTGGAGTAGATTCTCGTGGTTGTAGCTTTCATTTTCAATTTAATAAAACAGTGTAGAGGCATGGTTTTTCTAGATCATAGATTCTTGTGATGTTGTTTACAAAGTTTGTCTATTGCTTAGTTTCAATACCATTTCATATAATATTATTATAATTCCTTCTCGATTTGTAACTGTTTTTGGAATGGAATTCATCCTTTTGTTAGATGCTTTATTGTAGGACTGGTTATAGATTGTTTCTTGTAGAGAACTGAAGGCCCAGAACTCATCCTTTGTTAGATGCTCTATCCCAATAGTCTCTTTCCACTGATTTATACAAGGAACTCACTCTTTGCTAAGTGTGTTTTTATTTTGATATGTTTTCTCTCTATTCCACTATCACACATTTATGAATCTTTCTCTCTGTAAGAAGCTTCTACCTTGCCTTTGTTCCATGGATTTCCATTGTCGGACACTCATATTATTGCATGATCATTTGACTCCATGCCCAATGGACTATTCTCCCTATCCAACCCACAAAACCTAAAAACCCAAAGCCTTTCTAATACTTGTAGATCTACCCACTGTTTGAGCTGATTGAATAACATATTTCACATTATTTGAGAGATACCTCTCGGGTTAGAAAGGGCAATTTCCAATATAAAGTGGTTCAAGGTTACCTCGGGATTTACTTCCATGCAACCTTAGTCAGTTCCGAGTGATAACATTTTGGCGTCGTTGTCGGGGAACGAAGCAGCGAAGAAATCTTCCCTGGGAGAACGAAAACGATCAGATCCCCTTTTTTATGGTGAATAGGAGGACGACATATGTTTGAATGTAGATCTTTCACCATGGAGACTCCATTGTTTAAAGATTAATAGGCGACTCCACTAGGGATCCAAGTATGGAAGCCATTTTGGCTCAAAGGTTTCCCTTTTGTGATTTCTCAAATGTAGTTGGTTTTCCAAACCTAATGCTTAGTAGAGGTGAATGGAAAGGTATTCTTCCTACTTTTAAAGGCAAAGATTGGGAGGTTCTGACTGAGGATCTGTTGGATTTTCACAAGTTTGTTCATGAACATCAAATTGTGCATGAGGATGTCCAGATCAAACTTTTCTAATACTCATTGAAGGGAGCAACCCATGAGTGGTGCAGATCTCTTCCACCTTCAAGTATTAACTCATTGGGAAGTTTTCATGATGCTTTCAATATATTTTATAAAGAAAAAAATTTAGCTGAAAGTATTTTTGAAAATTGTTGTGACCAGTTTGAGGATTCCATACAGTACCTTGAAAGTATTGATGAAGATCTAAGAAGTATGAATGATGAGGACCTGTTTGAAGCACTTTATCATTTTTCTTCACATGTTTATTGCCATGATGATCAAGATATGATAGTTACAGATAAAATCGAGAAAGGAATGAATGTAGATTCCCATGTACTTTTTTTTAAAACAAATGATGATTCATCTACTCCTTTGTGTACACCTAAAGAAGATATTCAGCATCATGGTCAACTTGTAGAAGAGAAAGGAAATAATTGTTGTTTTATCCAGAAAATACAGAGACCACCTTCTCCTTTGACTGAAGAAGAAATAGATATGCTCCTGCATAGTCATGTTACAGCCCCTGCTTACACAGATTTGCAGTGTTCACACAGTCCCGGATATGAGAGTCAGAATTCTTCCATTTCTGAAAATGTAAATTTGATTTTAAATAATGGCAGTCATGTGTTTGATGAAACTTTATAGGAAGTTAATGAACCCATTTATAATGATGATTTCCAGCAGGAAATCATCTTGTAAGCCTTGTTTTGTTTCATGAAGAGGATAGGGTTGTCACATTTAATAGTCTTGAAGGAATTTTGTTGTTCAAGGATGCTTTAGACTGTGATTTGGAGGAGTATGAATCTGAGATAAACATCATGCCAGAGAAAGAACCAGAATTTTCCATGCTTGAGGAATCCACAGTCGATATTTCGATCATTTGTCTAACTAATGACACTCCTGAGTTATCTTTTGAACCTAAATATGATGAGTATGTTGATGATTACAATATTGTTTCTCTAGAACAATTTGTTGCGGTTTTTTCATGGAGGAATGATGGTCTTCAGACAGATGCCATATCAGATGAAGGATGTTTGGATATCCTCTTTGAGGATGATCCTGAGAAAAATAAATTGGAGCACGCAGTAGTCTTTGATGAAGCTTGTTATTTAAAACCTCAGGACCATGCATTTTTTCATGATCCTTTTTTTTACCTTTTAGATTCATTTAATGGAGGAGTATGCTATGTCATGGATATTGTGAGCATGTCAGATGGGAGTTGTCAATTTCCTTTTTCAGCCTGCTCAAAGAAATTGTGAGAAGATTTCAAATAAGTAGACAGTTATTGGATTGGATTGACTGGCATTTTTGTATCATTTGTTTCAGTGGGAATTTTCCAGTAGATTACAGTAGGAGTCTGTTAATAAGCTTAGCATGGTGAGAATTTCTTTCAGCAATTTCCAGTTCAGTTTTCCAATATGATTTTCAGTTTTCAGCTTCAGCTCAGTATTGCAGGGCATGTTTTCATTCAGTTTCATCTATAATCACAAGTTGCGGGTGGCAGAGTGAGACAAAGATGGATAAGTCACTTGGTCTACGTTCTTTGGCATCCCGCAGGGGGATTTCATCCCCAGTTAGAGCCAGATGTTATCACATATAAAGTTTTGGATTTAGATAGCTTAGGAGGGAAACATTTATAGCCTTTAGCTACCGAAAGTGCATACTTTCGATAGCTTAAATCTTAGGTTTCATACTCCCTTAGCTACCGAAAGTTCAGGTGGGAAAAATGGCCATATGTTTTTCATGTGCATCACTGAATGTTCTCTACCTGTCATCTTCAGTCAAATAATGTCGAGATCAGCTCCAAAGAATGGGTTGTTTAGTTATGTTCAGTCATTGTGGTTGTTTTAACGTTTCTTTTAACTGAATGATAAAACTGATAGCGCCCTTGTTTCTGTCCTGTTAGCTACCGAAATTGCAGGTTTTTCCAGTGATAAACTTCCTTGGCAAAACTCAATTTTGTCAGTCGTGGAGAGGTCGTTTTACACGCTCAAATAGTTGATTGACATCTAGAAGTCATAATATTTCCAATGGTACATTCATATCTTCATTTGGAGCTCGAGAAGGAAGATAAAAGTTCCCTTCAAGACGGTGTTTCTTTTTTGTGCAGACATGGCCCTGAAATGTAGGAACGCACCCAGATTTCAGTTAAACACTGCCAGTTCATTTCTCACGAATCTTAGTCGGTTTTGGGGTCGATTCTCATTACGCTGGAGGCTTAGTTGTTTCCTTATTGTAAATGCTCATTATTGAAAATCAACCACTAAACCCTAATTTTAGGGATTTAGCTATACTTTCACTATTTTTGGTTTCGAATCATGAGACACATGTTCCTTTCTGGAGGAATTTATTTTGTAATTTGATTTTTTTCTCAGTGATTCGAGAAGGGGGAAGAAGACTTATATATTGTATATTTATTTGATGAAAAGAGGGGGGGAGGCACCAGAGTAGAGTCTTGTGGTTGTAGCTTTCATTTTCAGTTTAATAAAATAGTGCAGAGGCATGGTTTTTCTAGATCAAAGATTATTTTGATGTTGTTTACAGAGTTTGTCTATTTCTTAGTTTCAATACCATTTCATATGATATTATTATCATTCCTTCTCGATTTGTAATTGTTTTTGGAATGGAATTCATCCTTTTGTTAGATGCTCTGTTGCAAGACTAGTTATAGATTATTTCTTACAGAGAACTGAAGGCCCAGAACTCATCCTTTGTTAGATGCTCTATCCCAACAGTCTATTTCCACTGATTTATACAAGGAATTCACTCTTTTCTAAGTGCTCTTTGTATTTTGATATGTTTTATCTCTATTCTTCTATCACACATTTATGAATCTTTCTCTCTGTAAGCAGCTTCTACCTTACCTTTGTTCCATGGATTTCCATTTTGGAACACTCATATTATTTTCCTAATCATTTGACTCCATGCCCAATGGACTATTCTCCTTGTCCAACCCACAAAACCTAAAAACCCAAAACCTTTCTAATACTTGCATATATGCCCACTGTTTGAGCTTATTGAATATCATATTTCACATTATTTAAGAGATCCCTCTCGGGTTGGAAAGGGCAGTTTCCAATCTAAAGTGGTCTGAGATTACCTCGGGATTTACTTGCATGCAACCTTAGTCAGATCCGAGTGATAACAGGTTCTACACTTTCGGAGCTTTCTGAATCCCTGCACATCTTCTAGGTGGATACTGGTGGCCTCCCACCTAATCCAACTAGCTTATTTTGTATGTTTTCATGTCAACGCATATCCAGGGCTATTTTGGGGCCCTAAACAGTGTTTTTTGTCTCACCATAGTCAAATTGTAGATGGAGTCAAATTTTAATGGTGTAATGTGTAGTTCTCAAAAATACCTATCCAACAGGCTATCACGCGCCTAAAACAGAGGTCGTATGAAAAAGTTACTACATCGGGAAGTTGAGGTACTAGCTTACCCATAGGGGGCCACACAAATTTTGGTGTTCATCTCCTAGGGTTAGGTTTTTGGATGTCTAGATTTTTGGCATTCATGAGTAAAGTTTAAAAGGCCTATGGAGCCTCATTGTAATCATTCTGCTCAAATGTATGTGTATAGCAGCCACATCTCTTCTCAGAGATAGCTACCACCATTCAAGCAAGTGTATCAGTTCTATAGTTTTACAGTTTCACCCTATCTCATTTATTCAATAGAAGATATTGTTCACTGGATATCTGTGTTGTTCTTCATATCTCTTTGTTTATTGTATTCATTCTATTAATCAGTTCGTGCTGCTCCTAAATCTTGATTAGTGGTATCAGAGCGGTCTTCTCTTCATTTATTTTTCTTCGTGAATGTCCCCAACAAGATCTAGGTACAAGAAGTTGGGACTCGAACCAATCGATCCATTGCAAGATCGGTTACACCAAGCCCGACAACAACCCATGTGGGATGAAAAGAAAGATGATGGATTAGGAGATCCTTTTAAAAAATTTCTTTAGGAATCCCTTGCGTGACAAAGGAACGAAATTGTGGACAACTTTGCGTAGATCCTTCAGCGGTTTCCTATAGGAGAAGCATATTCATCAAGTGAGCTTGCAACCCCCTTCAAGGTACAAGTAAATTTTGATATTCCATTATTTAAAGGACTAATAGATGTAGATGTTGTACATAAATGGTTGAATCTTCTCGAAGGGTATTTTTCGATCCACAATTTTCCCGATAAAGAAAATATTACTTTCACACTCCTCAAGTTCGTCCCCCATGTTAAGGACTTGTGGGATACTTACTCTGAGAAAAGGGCCATAGAGGAATCTGCAATATTTTTTGTTTCCCCTACATGGGATTCATTCCAAGATTCCATTAAAGAACAATACTACCCTATTGGAATCTACGAGGACCAATACACTAGATAGACCACCCTACGTCAAGAAAGGGACCAGAAAGTATAAATTTCACCAATATATTCCATACCCTACACACCAAATTGGGTATCAAATACTCTGAGTGACATTTGGTGCTCAAATACCGTGGTTTTTTGTGTATATACATTCAAACAGAAATGTATTTTTTAGACATCGCCTCATTGGGTATGTCTTATAGATATGTTTTCAAGATCAAGAAGAAGAGACAAAATTTTGGATCTTCAAGATCCTCGTATCCGAAGCAGGGAAAAGGTGGCCCCAACCCACATAGCAAGGGATAGAGAAAATATGGCCACTCTCAAGACAACCAGTCCAAGTTGCACCACAAGAAGGGAAATGAGAAGACGAAGAAGGACATGGGAAAATGGTGTATACCATAAAATCCCTTAGCACAACACTGAAGAATGTCGCTCCAAGTAGTCACTCATGGACAAGCTTAAGGTTTCTGATTCAGAGGTCAATTTTGACTCTGAATCAAATCCAAAAGGAGGCAAGCAGATTATTGATGTTGAACCTAGTGTCACTGTCACTACCACCAAAGTCGAGCCAAGTGAAATAGAAGAACCAAAGGAAGGGGAATGCCTCTTTCACTCACAAATGTGAGTAAAGGGGGATCCTTTGCATTTCATTGTCGATAGTGGCAGTCAGAAGAACTTGATCTCAGCATAGGTCATCAAGTGGCTAGACCTGTCGATGACACCGCACCCACATCCGTACACCATCAGATGGCTTCTCCAAGGAAGAGATATTTGTGTCAGCCAACAATGTCTTCTTCCATACGGCATCAATCCTTTCAAAGATGAGGTATTGTGTGATATTTCTCCCCTTGAAGTTTGTGATTTTCTTTTAGGAAAACCATATTTTTGGAAGCTTCATGTTGTGTATGAGTCTAGACCTCATAGTGTTATTATTAATTTGGGTAGAAAATTGTACAGGATACCAGAGGTAGCGCCTCCTACCGCTATTTATTTAATCTCTTCTAAGCAATGCAACAAGGTCATTTCATAGAACGAGAAGTTTGTATTCTTTTTTATCCTTTGTCACAGTAAGCATAAGGTCGTTGCCACATCCGTGGCCTCTACACATAGCCTCTCTTTGCAGCAGAATAAAGTGGACGAGATCATGGAAGAGTACATAGACATATTCTCTTCACCCACCAGGGTACTGATGCACTGCCAAGTCAATCATCCAATTGATCTAACCCCTGATGCACCTATTCCTAATGGACTAGTCTATTGTCACTCACTGATGGAAAATGACAAAATCAAGCGTCAGATCCAAGAGATTCTTCAAAAAGAGCACATCAGACCCATCTCCTCCCCTTGCAGAAAACCAATTGTACTGGAGTCTGGTGTAGAATAAGGGCGTGACCTGGTGACTCTGCATCGATTACAGAGCATTAAACAAAATCATAGTGAGGAACCGGTATCCAATTCCTAGGATTGATGACCTTATTTACCAACTCAAGGAAGAAATGTTCTTCAACAAGATTGACCTAAAGTCTTGTTACCACCAGGTTCCTATCGAACCAACTGATGTATGGAAGACAAATTTCAAATCTAAAGAAGGTCTCTTAGAATGGTTGGTCATGCCTTTTGTCTTAACAAATGAAATAGCCACTTTCATGAGGTTGATAGATGATGTATTGAGACCCTTCACCAACTCTTTTGTGGTTGTATATTTGGATGACATACTCATTTTTAGAAAAACTTGGGAGGAGCACATGCAACATATTCAGAAGGTTTTGAGTACTATACGACAACACAAGCTCTATGCCAAATTGGAAAAATGATCTTTTTTCATGAACGGGGCCCAACACTTGGGCTACATTGTTGATGAGCATGGGGTACATGTTGATCCATCTAAGATTCAAGTCATCTATGATTGGCCAACCCCGACCACACTAACCAATCTGTGAAGCTTCTTAGGATTGGCCAACTTCTACAGATGGTTTGTGTTGGGATTCTCCCATATTGGATGGGCCCTCAGCCAAGTGACCAAGGGAAGTGGCAGGGAAAATTTTGTGTGGGGAAAGGAAAAACAATGAGCATTTGATGATCTGATGCATCGCTTATTCTCATCTCTAGTACTCTCATTTCTCGATCTACAACAACCATTCAATATTTAGACTAATGCATCTGACTATATTGTAGGCATGGTTCTCACTCAGCATGGTCATCCGGTGGCATACCATAGTGAGACACTCTCAAATATTGTTCGTAAATACCCCACCTATGACAACAAAATGTATTCCATTGTACAAGCCTATTGTTAATGGAAACATTACATTCTAGGAAAGGAGACAATCATCCACATTGATCACAAGCCTATGCAATTCATACAGACATAGGGTAAGTTGCAGAATGGTCACCATCAGAAGTGGTTCACCTACCTATAGCAGTTCCATCTTGTCAATACTGAGTAAATTGTTGGGTTGAAGAAACAATCTACAAAGGTAACCACAAACCACTTTAGAACTACATACTAGCCTACTCAGTTCAGAGAGGGTTGTCTCTTGTCACTTAGTCTCTAATAGATAGATATTCTTGGTAGGTCAATGGCTAGGTTTTAATGTTTTGAAGGGATTTTATAGAGTTTTGTTAGCAAGGAGGAGAGGGATCTTTTGGGCTATGGATTCAACCCCTGAAAACGAATGAAAATAATGACTGGTAGGTAGAAATTTTCAGAGGAACAAAGGATAAATTAGGTGATGAAATTTCATTTTTGATTTTGGTTGTGTAGGGTGGAAGAGGAAAAAGAAATAAATAACAGAATTAGAGCACCATGAGGATGAATTCTGACCTATTTAAGAAGAGAAACGGATTTTAAATCACTTGAGTCTAAAGCACCATTAGATGAATTCTAGACCCTTTTAATTATCCAATTTAAATAGAGGAAAATGAAGATGAAAATAAGGACACAAGAAGTACATACAAAGATAAGTGTATGGACTTCAGACCACCACCATTAGAATATTTTTCATAAAAAGTTTAGGACTTCCGCATTTGTATTTCTTTCACATTCAGAGAATATTACAATAAGGATCAAAATGACTATACTTTCTACCAACCCCTCCTCTTACATAAAAAATGATCAAAATATATAAGAACCTATTTCCACACTAGGATGCTAGGATTCGAACTACTATTTCCTAGAATTATGGATCTGGTTACTTTCAAAGAGAACAATTCCTACATGATTTACTAAAAATAGAGATCCAATTTTTTCCATCATAATGTAACATAAAGTATCTTTTACAATTATATATCCTGAAAAAAAACCGACCATGTTGTTGTGATGAGTCACCAAGTATATCTGGAAAGCATCTCGAGTCATTCTATGCATTGTTGGACAAATATTCCACCTTTGCGTAGAAAATTTGGGCTATTGTTGCACAAGTAATACCTACAGCATTTGTGTAGCAAACTCCCTTTTGTTGTAACTTGTGCAGATCCAAGTCATAGAAAATGACTAGGAACTTGTATTTACCTCAAAACTCATATACCTTTCACCTCATGTTGTCTTTTTTAAGTATATGAGTCTACAACATTTGTGTAGCAAGAACTCGCTATGCATATGTTGTGTATGACAATTTACCAGTCAAAACAGTAATTGTGCCCAAGAAATGTTTTATGTTGTTATCCTTGTGAAAACCTTTCTCCAACATCAAATGCATTCTTCCCACATATTTTATGACATAAAAAAAAACTTGAGATGATAAAATACCCAAAAAGACAAAATTGTAAGGCTTCTTTATTCATATCTTTGTTACTTTTGCAATTAGTTATAGCCTCCTTCTGGCTTCATCATTCAATTGCATCTTTCGTTTGAGATACCTATTTTCCTTCCTTAATGTTAAGTTTTGTACCTTCAAATTTCCCACTTTCCTGAACAGGGTTGCATTTCTTTTCAATTTTGACTGGGCATTGGAAAGGGTTGCACAGAAATTATCTATGGCTGGTTTGCATTCATTAATGTGTTTCATGATTCTACCCTCTAATATCCTATTTTCTTCCCTGAGCTAGATGATTTGATTTTTAGCTTCCCTTAACTGCTTATTTATCCATTTCACAGTTTTCTCACCTTCTCTAGGTGATACATGGGGTCTTTCAATTGTTGCAACCTGGCCCTGCACATCTGCACTCTTTTTCCGGGATGAAAACCATGTTACAAGAGTTGAATGCATTACTGCAACTGCAATATTAGTACTTTGTAAAACTCCCTTTCCCTTGGATATTTCACTTTTAGGATCTTCCTTGTATTGTGGTGTATGTGCCTCGGGAGCCTTCTATGCTACCTTCCTCTTCAATTCTCTTCTCTCCTGGTAGAAATGAGATATAACATGTTGATATTCCATGAGTTGTTGCTGCATCTCCCTGACCTCTAAACTTTTGTCCCCTGACTTTTCTTGCTCTTCATCTATCTCATGAGTTGTATCTTCAACAAACTATGTCTGCACTTTGGGTATGGGAATCCTTCTAGCAGATGACCTTGCGATTGGTCTACTAAGAGCCTGTGTCTCCTTTGGCTCACCATGGAATTGTATTTTCCTTCCTTTCTTTAGAACTGGTTGGCTTGGTGATGAACCCGCATTCTCTTTTCCTTTTCCTTTTTCAGCAATACTTCCTCCTTTCACCCCTAAGTTATTAGAAGCCATTATTTTAGTAGACAAGGGAGTATCTCCTTTGGGATCCATGGGAATATTTATTGAGTTTAAGAAGGAATCCCAGTCCCTCTTTAGCTTTCTTCACTCCTCAACCACTAACAGCTTCACCAAGGAGAAATGGAACAAGATGCTCTTAAGCTAGTCATCCCTGGCTTGGACTTTGTCTGCCATTTTTCCTAGGCTTCTATACAGGTAAAAGGGTAATTTTAGGGGGCTTTTCCCTGTGAAATGCATGAGGAGCCTTATGTGGTACTGATGTACCCTGTCAAAACTACCCTCACAAGTAAAATACCTTTGGATTACTCTCAACAGTTTCGCATAGGGTTCCAAAACATACTCCCTGGGGATCATGGCACCAATATTCTTCTTTCTATACTAAGGCTTGAGGAAATCAATATAAAACATAAGCTCTAGAGGAATACCTTTAAAATATTTCTCTCCCTATATTGGAATCTTTGATGTAGTTTCTATGGTCTCCTTTGATACTAGAAAGGTGACCCCTGCAATGATTGTATTGACACTGTTAAAGTTCAGGGAGAACTCCTCAATCAGTTGCACGTTATACCCCTGTATTTTTTCACAAAATATCATACACCCATCCTGCTTAAAAGAGACCATGTATGCAGGATCTGAGTTTACCAAAGTCATCTCTTGGGGTTCATATCTCAGCACATTTCCTCACTTGTATTTCTTCTTTTCCTTTGATGTCATGGCTCTGCAATGTCTTCTTTGCAAGGTAAATTTCAATCTCTTCAAAGCAAATATATCTTGAAACTCAGCAGGATAGCTTGTGCAACAAACTAGCAGGGATAGGGTTTGGCTTGCATAAGTGAAACATACCTTTGTTATATGAGAGGCGAACTTATTCAGGGGATAAGATTGCATAAAAAATGGGCTCCAAAAGGTTTTTTACACAATAATTAAGGCAAACAAGGGATGTGCATTAAAAAACAGAGCAACGGGCTTTGTGTAGCTAATGATACCACATAGGATTTGTGTAGTGAGGGAAATCTGCATAGTGTTTGCATAGTGAGGGGGATTGTTTGTGTAGAAGAGGGATTTGAAGCTTTCTTGGGAGACTATGGCTTATGCACAGGTCATGAATGAAATAAAAATAAACAAAAGGTGGAAAATATGCATACATGAGTGGATAAGGAGCGGATTTTAAAAAGGAAAGTACTCGTCCAAAGATGACAAGACCTCTCAAGCCAATTCAAGTAACTTGCGCATCAAATTTGAGGAGCGTGCACATGTTTTGAGTTAACCAATGGTAAAAATGACATGAGATGTGATCATTTCCCCTTTTCTAACCTCATCAAATGTGATGATGAACCATGATACCCTTTGACATGACTTTGACACACAATTTCCCATTTTGTGACATGATTTTAAACTAGGGACACAAGGACCTTTACAAAACTTTCAGCTTGATGGACTCTTATACCCCTTGATGGTTTATTATGAGATACAAACAACACTTTTTGACTCACCCTATGACTTAACTCTCTATTGACATGCATATTAACTTTTATTTGATCAATGAATTTATGAAAAACACACTCACTATGACTCATTTAGGAATGCCTTGGTATTCCCAAGACCAAGGCATGACTCTGAAAACTCTGGACAAACCTCTAAATCTACCCTAAAATAATTATGATAACACATCTCAACATCAAGTATAAGACAAGGAGCATAAATTGTGTCGTTGACTTCCTCATTCGCCCTCTCATGGTTGCACTCACCATTGTGCTCCATTCCTGTGGAAATGAGGCATATGAGTGGCCCCAACGTTATCAGTAAGATATGGACTTCACCACCACCTATCATATCTTGGGTATAGGCATGAATGTCACCGATTTTCAAATTCAAGATGGATCGTTTTTCCATCTACGCCATCTCTATGTTCTTCCAAGTGAGCGTGCAAAGATAATTTGGGAAGCCCACTATAGTCAGATGGCAAGACATTTTGGCATGGAGAAAATTGTAGTTGTTCTACAGAAACATTTTTATTGGCCGAAAATTCGACAAGATGTCAACAATTATATCATATCTTGCACTTCTTATGCAATTACCAAGCCATCCATCAAGAAGAAAGGATTATACACCCCTCTTCCTACCCCTGAGAAGCCTTGGGAATCCATATAGATGGATTACATGTCTAACCTGTTGTCCACCAAGCAAGGAAATGATTGTGTATTTGTGATCGGTGATCAGTTTTCGAATATGGCCATCCTTACAAGCTGCAAGAAGAACATCACAGCGGAAGATACTTCCAATCTCTTCTTCAAACAAGTGTGGGTCCATTTTGGGATACCACAGACCATCATCTCTGACTGGGAAAGCAGGTTCCTCGGCACATTTTAGTGAGCTAACATGTCCAAATAGATGGCCAATCAGAGGTTATCAATCAAATTATCATGCACATCCTTCACATGTACAACTCTAAGAATTTGTGTACATGGGATGAGAGTCTCCCCTATGTTCATCACATATACAATAGGGTTCTCCATAGCTCCACTGGCCATATCCCATTTCAGGTGGGGTTTGGATTCCAACCCTCGGGTCCCATTGATGTTGCACTACCTCTTACAACCACACAAACAAACTCTTCCCATGTTTAGGCTAAGACTGACAAAGCCACTAGATTCATTGAGTGGATTTAGCACATCTACCAACATGTCCATGAGATTTTGCAGAAAGCCAGTGCTAAGTACAAGCAATGCCATGATCAACACTGGGTACCGCATCAATTTTAGGTTGGAGACAAGGTTTGGTTACATTTGCAGAAAGATATTCTTGTAGGGTCCCATCGAAAGCTCCACCCACTTCACCATGGGCTTTACACTATCACCAAGGCGGTGGGTAGCAATTCTTTTGAGCTAAACACTCCACCCTTCTTTGGCTTGCACCTAGTGTTCAATGTGGACCTCCTTCAACCATATTTTCCACCAATATTGGACACCTCAGAGATTGCAGAACATATGACACAAATAGAGATCAACCCTAACTGCATGGAATAGGCATCCACTGATCATATAGTGGACACACAGGTCAAGGGAACTCACCGGCAAAGGATCCATCTTTATCAAGTTGTCAAGGCAGGGTAGCTCCTCCGCCAAGGAAAGTGGCTCACCCGGGGAAAAATTCAACAGAATTTTCCTCACCTAATGGGAGAACTCAACGCAATGGAGACCATTGCTTCCTAAGGGGGGAGGACTGATCTGGGTGGATATTGATGGAAACACACCTATTCCAACTGGCTCCTCTTGAAATTTTTTAATTCAATACGTTATTTTGTACTTCTTTGTAATTGTGGATTTTACACTTTTAGGGATGTCTAAATCCATACACATATTCTAGGTGGATATTGGTGGCCTCCCACCTAATCCAAATGGCTTATTTTGTATGTTTTCATGTCATCACATCTTTTTGTACTTCTAAGGCCGTTTTGGGGCCCAAAACAATGTTTTTTTGGCTCGCCACAGTCAAACTATAGACTGAGTCAAATTTTGGAGACATATTGCATAGTTCTTGAAAATACCTTTCCAACGGGGTATCACGCGCCTAAAACAGAGGTCGTATGCAAAATTTATGACCCCGGGAAGTTGAGGTACCAACTTACCCATAGGGGCCCACATAACTTTTGGCATTCATCTCCTAGGGTTAGGTTTTTGGATGTCTAGGTTTTTGGAATTCATGAGTAATGTTAAAAATACCTCTGGATCCTCATTGTAATCATTCTACTTAGAAAAATGCACATAGCAGCCACATATATTCTCAGAGATAGCTACCACCATTCGAGCAAGTGTTTCAATTTTGCAGTTTTACAGTTTCAACCTATTTCATTTATTCAATAGAAGATATTGTTCACTGGATATCTTTGTTGTTCTTCATATCTCTATGTTTATTGTATTCAGTCTATTAATTACTTTGTTCCGATCCTAAATCAGTATCAACTTCATTGTTCTTATCTGAAATATTTTACTTGATGTTATTTAAAATTAGGGGAATGCTAAACAGTAAGCCCCAATCTGTATTGCTTAAAATAAAATAAAATAAATTATTCAAATATCAAATAATATTCACATAGAAATATCCTAAGAGAAAGACTAGGAAACTTTAAAGACTAAAATAAATGTATATACAGAACATTATGTGGGAATAAAGAAACCATAATATGAAAGAAAGACATTCCCCACATCCATCATAGTGTAATAAATTTTGATCCCATTCATAAGAAGGAAAGAAATAAGTCCATAATTTTGGAGAAATTTAAAAGAATATTTCATTTAAGATAATAAGGATTATGATAGGTGCACTTCAAAAATATTGTGCTCATAAACTCAGAGTTTGAGAAATCATTAAAGTTACACCCCAAAGTAGTTCTCTTGGGAGTTCAAAAAATAATAGTCAGTTGTACACTAAAATAAACAGGATTGTGTTCATTCAAATGGACTGGGATGGGGTTCCCGTGGACCATAAAATAAATTAGAACAAGGTTGGATCTGAAATAAGGAAAAGGAGACGATCAATTATCAATTATGGGTTCTTAAGAAATGAAAATACACAACTGGATAATTTCTAAAAGAGAAGTATGAAAGATAAGAAATTACGAAAAGTGACCAATACACTTACTGTGATGGATTCTCCCTTTGTTTTATGTTTGTTGATGTGCCTTTTATGTTTCCTTTCATTGGAATTATTGACTGATTGTAACTACATTTTATTGATCTTGCGATTATTTTGGTTAAAGCTTTCTTTAACCAATTCTCAATATAATCTATCATTGGTGTAACAGTTATTTCTTGCCTTACTTTTATGTCAAATAACGAACTTTCTAGATCTTTGAAGTCAATTGAAATTCGATGTAGTGTATCCTCAATATATTCAGTTTTGTTTACATAAATAACTAACCAAATTTCCACTTCTAATTCTAAATACTCGGTCAAGCTATTAAATTTTTCAGTTGATGCAATCTTCAACAATTCCAACATTTCTTTGAATTGTTCCTTTGACATAAGTATAGAATTCAATATTAAATGTGGGTCCTCCACATCTCCTGTTGTTCTAACTGAATCTAATTGAATCAATTTTAAATATAATTCACCCTTTTTAACACTTACAACATCACAATCAGCTAGCATTTATTTTAGACTCGTTACTCTTTTTATCCAACATGCTTTGAGTTTCTTTATTCATGCTAGTGAATACAAGTCCTCCTCTTTTCTCTATATTTCACTAAAACTTGATAATTTTGCAACAAATTGTGGAAACAACCCCTTTATAAAATTCCTCATCATTCTCAAGATCATCTTGAAGTTATTGTCTGAAATTTGTCATTCTTGATCCCAGGAAAAAAAAAAATTATAATTCCCATGTCTCAAGAATAAGGGACATTATTTTCTTGATGTTTTCTCCATCATACCTTCTGACAGCAGCGAGAAGACTCAATGTTCCTCTTAGTCTCGAACAATTTTCTGGTGTTCCATCAAGACTCTTCCAAGGATGCATTGTAGCAATTGGACTAGAAAATATAGGTAGGGGCATTAAAATGTTCTCTAGTTCTTTAATTATGTCCTTTAGAGTGGGATTTTCACTCTCCATTTCTCCAACCAATATTTTTAGGGCTTATCCCATGGATTCATGAATATTTACAATTCTAGGCAATGGAATTCCATTGAGGTTAATCTCTAAGCTCAATTTCCCTTGAACCTTTTTATTTTTTGAATGAATTTTTTCAATAACCAATTTCTTTGAACTTTTGTCGAACATGGCACTTTGAAAAGTCAAGGATTCCTCTTCAAATAGAATTGGATCTTGTGTGACCATTTATGTTGTGACTTCTCTTCTCTCTTGAATCCTTTGTTCTTCATCGAGAAATTCAATTTCCTCAATATTAACATCAAGATCCATATCTTCAAGAACAATTTCTTCTTCAGGTGTACCATCACTCTCTCTTTCATTATTTGTTCCTATTTTTATTTTTCTAGATATTGGGAATTTTTGAGGTATTTCCAGACTTCCCTTGGGAGGATTTTGATCACCTCCGTCATCAGAATTGTCTATAGAATATTTCCTTTGTTCTTGAGCTACAGACTAATATTTTTGTTTTGGTAGGATGCTTTTCTGAGAACTTTTGGGAGACCATGTACTCCTTTCGTTCACAACTTTTCCCCATTGTCTATATTGATCAGTGGTGCTAACAGTAGTTTCAATATCGTCTTGTTTTTTCTCAATAGTCAGTGCCTAAGGTTTCTAGTTATATCCTTCTTCTTTGAATAGGAATGTACTAGGAAATGAGATATTGTAGCCTACATATGTCACGTGTTTGATAAACAACTAGTTAGGGTCAAACTCTTTGACTTCATATTCTATAGTTAAATTAAAATTATCAAATTCGACTGAAAATTCATCGATATTCGGAGTGTTTTTCAATGTTATCTCTCCAATTTTCCATGGCAGAGGAATAAACTGCTTTTTCCTCTTTTCATGAAATAAATGGGCCCAAAATATATATTTCTTTCATACTTCAACAAAAAATATCTTATCTGAAACATAATACGGAAAATATGAGTTTTTTCATGGGAACAATAAATTATTATAATACTTAAATGCTCCATTGCTTCAAAGCATCCTTTTTTATCCAAGAAGGATGTTGCTTCTAAAGACAACCTCGATGTGATTGGTCCAAAAATAAGTTTTTTGAAAGAGGAACTAAATGAATTGGGAACTTCATAAAAATGGTACCATGGATTTTTGTTTCCATAAAGAAGGATACCACATCTAAAATGGGTCAATTTTATAATTGACTTTTTTAGCCAAGTGTAAACCTATGAAAACATGACAATATGTAATGGTGAAAACCAAATATGAAGACATATAGAATTTTATGTTCTTTCTGAAATTCACCAACAAAAAATATAATTCACTAGAGATAATATTTACCCAATCAAATATTGCTTTCTCATGTATAGAAAAATACAAGATATAAAGGTCCAATCGGGGAATGGTAGTCCTAGATTCTTTTTTTTCTACTCTTGCGAATAGTCATTCCATTTCTCGATAGGGATTTTTCAATTAACTAACCTGGATGCTTGATAGGTCTTCTGGAATAACCATTGGGTCTTCAAGGTATTCTCATAGAAGTTATATTCCACCATTTCTTTCCTTCATAAATCCTTAGCTTCATCCCCTTTGAAATTCATTATTGTCTCTAGGAGACTGATCATATTCTTGAAGACCAAAGGTGCTAACTAAATAGGGGACTCTCCTTCTAGCTGAATTATTCTTTGATTCTTGTCGAATTTGTCAATGCACCATGAAAATTACTCTCTGCAATCGAATACCTCTGGAACAAGGCCTGCTAGATAAATTCTTGATGTCCAAAGATAATTTGTACTCCTCTCTAGAAGTGGCAAAGAGGAGTAATACTTGTATTCTATCGATCACTGAAACCTTTGATATTCTCATCCAAATGAGTTGATGGTATCTCCACATAAGTGTTCCCTTCTTCTGGTTGTCATGATTAATCAAGTTGACATATTAATCCACAGTTCTTTTCAAAATGTTATTACCAAATAAACCTTTTAATCATAATGTACTTCGAAGCACTTGATTCAAAGGAACATTAATATGAATTAACTTTAGAATTGATGAAGGATTGTCTCGAGACGATTTCCATTAATAATGGCCTTTTAACGCTTAACACATTTGTTATTTCCGTGAGATTTGCATTAAATGTACATCGGGGAGAGTGACAAGATAGGGTGTGGATTACTGCGAGGAAGAAGAGAATTGGGATGGCGAGATATGTGCACGGTGGGGGTTTGTAACTAGGGGTATGTATTTAAATAATAAAATCATCATGGACCTGTAGTGAGATTTTGATAAATTGACTAATTATACGAATGAATCAAAGCGATTAGATCATGGGTATGTATTGAAGAATCATGAAATGACTATGGCCCACAGTTAATCTTAAAAATACAACTAAGTGTTGAGACATCATGAAGCTATTGAAGTATGGAAGGCTGGTGGGTATGGTGGAGAAGATTCATAACATATGAGGAATCAATTGGACAGAGGGGTCGTACTGATAGACGAGTGAATTGGGAAAATGTCTTAGGCCTGTGTTGAAATGTTTGGAAACATTATAAGTATGGGTGAAAAAATGAAGGTGGAAGAATGTGATGGTGTATTTTGGGGGCCACGAAAGTTTGGACTAAAGAAAAGATGTATCGTGAACCCACAACAAACATGAAAATTTTATACTATGGAAAAAGAATATACGAGAGATATTTTACGAAAGACTTAACACATTTTAGGATCAACAATGACTCACCAATGACTAGGGAATGATGTGGTAACCAACATATATACTATGCACAAGCTACGCAAAGTGATATAGTTCTTTCTACTTCATCCACATATAATGTGGGATGTCATTTTATTTTTAAAACATATATGAGAACTATTCCCTAATGCATGTGGGATAAATGAGGCAAACTTGCAAATCAAAGGCTCAGAATTCAAATGGACAGATCAACGATTGTTGAGTGTCTATCTTCTGTAGGCCATAAGTTTTGATCTCAATGTCCAAATTGATAAAATGAGAGCTTGTTTGAAATATAGAGATGAGAAGAACACTTTGAAATCAATCTACATGGCTAAAATCATGACCATAATTCCCTAAAAATTAAATTACATTTGGGACTATTTTCTAGCTTGATAGATAATTATTTTTGGAAAAATGGTTTATAGAAGAAATTTCTAAGCTTCTAAAGTGGCTCCCAATTGATGGCACGGATATACAAGGGGAAAATAAAAACCTAAATGAAAAACAAGTTTCAATAAGATGGACAGAATATTATAAAAGGGATGAAAGGCATTCAAAAGGAAGGAGATTTATGGCACTGGCTATTGCCATTCGAGAGTTTTTTTAGTGGTGAAGAGTCTATAAGAAGAAAGTTTTGTTATTCCAAGATTATGTGAATTGACCTGCTTAACTTTCTTCCTCATTTTTCTTCCTTCTTGATTATTTCCATTGGGTTTTCCATGTATGTTTGGAAAACATGAAGATCCGTGTCTGAGTACTTCTTTCTCTGAATTCTTCTAGTCATCTTTAATGATGTCTCAGGTATAGAGGAGTGAAATCCCTACTTGTAAAAGGGAAAATGTAGTTTAATTCAGTTTATCTAATCGTCAATGATATTTTGCTAGGTTGTTTCAGCCCTCTTGTTTTCGACATTGTTAAACTTGTTACATTTGGGATATTATATAAATTTCTCCCAAAAATAAATATTTTGGGGCATTACATTAGTGATTTATTTGACTTTGAGTCTAAAGCATGTGATTTCAAATGTATTTCCTAAAAACAACAAAAAATTGAGTTCCAAATAAATGATCATGTAAAGTTCTTTGATGGTCTGTCTATTTTATGTTTCCTTTTAGCTGATTCTGGGTTCACATTATTCTAAAAGGGGAGGCACAACATTTGTTGGATGTATACTCAAAACAATGTAGATACAAATCTCTGCAAATATAATTACTTATTTTTTGATATGATGTATTTCACAAGTACATATGTATATAAGAATTTGTATATTTGTATATAAAAGTATGTATATATTGGTTTTCATTGGAAGATTTGTTCGGATTTTCCATTGCATGAATTATAAGTTAAGAAAAACAATATTCCATATATCAAGAAAGAGGAGTACCACCTCTATAAAAATGAGGAGATTATTTCTTGCTCCCCAAAATATTTTCTCTTGATGTTGGTCATTTTCCCTTGACAGAAAAGAAAAAAAGGGATCAACATCTTTCGAAACAATGTTTTTTGTATTATAAATATCCATTTGATAGTATATTTTATTTCTTGTTTATCAATCTTTGAAAATATGAGAAAGAAATATCACAACACATTTAAATCTCATCAAAAGGTTTTTGAGCTATTAATCAGGAGGGTTCTTTCATACCAAATAGGGGAGAGCCTAATTGGGCCACTTCACTGGGATTAACCCCTACTATTGACATATTGGTTTTTCACTATATCAATAGAGCCTCCTCTCATAGATATTTTCATTATGACACTAACTACACTAGAAAGAGAAAACATGAAGACTAATATGGTGACAATGGAATCCACAAGCCCCAAGATATCAGTGCTAAGTTACCAATTATCTCTAGATCTAAGATCAAATGCCCTTACAAGGAAGTGATTGGTGTGGTCCCAAGTCAATAGTGTGTAGTATATGATTCCATCTTACTTGTATGGATACAAGAGTACACCTTCGAGTACAAATCACATTTTTATCTTCTTCTCCCTTACACTTTGAGATCATATCATTTTAGAAAGGAAGAGCATGTTGTGTCACTAACACAATCAATGTAATCTAGTTACCAATTGTATAGTATAAGAAAAGAACCATACAATACAATCTATATATCTACATGAGAATACACACATAGATGCAGAGAGATAAATTAACCAAAGATACAACAAATTGGTAGTCTTTTTTATATCCTTGATAACTCTCTAAGTACAATGACGCATTGATACACATTTATACTCTTACATAGAGGGGAAATAGTTGAAATTGGTTTAACTACCTTGGTCTATTGACCAATCAATTCACTGCTAGTTGAGTCTTAGATACAACACTTTTAGTTAACTAGTTAAATAAGGATCCTACAACATCTCTTGCAAACACAAAGCCTCCTTTTGTTGGATTACTGAGAGGGGGGGTGAATCAGTAATAACGTAATTATAATCCTTTTTCTTCAAATGTTATATCAATGTAGAATTATTATCCAATAATGAGCTGTAATAAATAAACAATCACACACATGCAAAGTACACCAGTGTTTTATGTGGAAACCCAAATCGGGAGAAAACCACAGAATGTTTTTTCTTATATGTCTTGAAGAATTACATTCATTGGAAGAACCAACTTCCTTTGTTTTCCAGCTGCAACTGGAAGGAGGTTCCAACCTCCTAGTTTCTCAGGCTACAACCTGAGGGAAGCTCCAACTCCCCAAATCTTTGGCTACAACCAAAAGGAGGCTACAACCCCCAATGTCCTTCGGCTACAACCAGAAGGTGGCTACAACCACCTTTCCTTGCTTCGTCCTGCCACCCTGAAGTAGAAGTAGAATGATGGAACCACTGTCACACTATCACTGTGAGATATACTATTGTAAACCTATACCAATAAGTCTGAACCATGCATCAACCTGTACCTCAACCTATAATCAACCTGTACCATAAATAAGTGCATCAACCATGCACCAACCTGTAATCAACCTGTACCATAAACAAGTGCATCAACCATGCACCAACCTGTAATCAACCTGTACCATAAATAAGTGCATCAACCATGCACCAACCTGTAATCAACCTGTACCATAAACAAGTGCATCAACCATGCACCAACGTGTAATCAACCTGTACCATAAATAAGTGCATCAACTATGCACCAACCTGTAATCAACCTGTACCATAAACAAGTGCATCAACCATGCACCAACCTGTAATCAAACTCTACCATAAATAAGTGCATAAACCTTGCACCAACCTGTAATCAACCTGTACCATAAACAAGTGCATCAACCATGCACCAACCTGTAATCAACCTCTACCTTAAACAAGTGCATCAACCATGCACCAACCTCAACAAAAAGCCCTCATCAATTTCATCATCCAAATCTGATTTGTAGCTCTGTAATAGACCTGGTGTATATGATCACATTCCTTCAAACCTTCCTTAACTTTTAAAAACAAAATACTAGCATTTTCATCAAACTTGTTTTTAGTCTCACATGCCTAGTTTTGGATTAGTCAACAACCCTTACTTGAAGTAATCATAACTTTGAACCTGTAATGTATAAAGATATGAAACTTATACACAATGTTATTCAGTGTGTTTTATGCAATTCCTACAAGTGGCACTACTTGGAATCTCTCAGAAAATGAGTTATAGAAAAAATGGCATACCTTGCTGAATTCTGGCTTATTCTAGAGAGCGACTTTGTAGAGAGTGTCCCACACAAAATGTTTGATGAAATGATCTGAAACTATTACAAAGAATAATACAGCCGTTACCCTAACCAAAACATTTTTTCTCACTGAATTTGGATCTGTTATGAATAAGTTATGACGTTTTTACCCGAAACACCTGTTTTTGACTAGTTTCAGGAC
Organism: Picea engelmannii; assembly: GCA_009831015.1. NCBI lineage: Eukaryota > Viridiplantae > Streptophyta > Pinopsida > Pinales > Pinaceae > Picea > Picea engelmannii. The sequence goes on along the minus strand of ML784045.1, from coordinate 29,525 downwards.
TGGCCACAAACCCTATTTTCCACAGAGTGTAACTCCAAAAATAAAACGACCCACAAG
>ML784044.1:635131-659311 GCA_009831015.1 Picea engelmannii | reverse complement strand
TCTACATTATAATAAGTTATAAGGATAGAGAAATGTGTTGGACATCTCTTTTGAATCTCAAGGACTCTAAATTTTTCACATATTCTATTATGGTTGGGGACTTTAACGTCATCCATAATAGTTTGGAGAAAAGAGGGGAAAGCTTCAGAAGAGATCCCTTTCAGGAGAAATTGGAGGAAATGATCAGGGATTGGGACCTCTTGGATATTAATCCAACAAAAGGGAAGTATATCTGGTCTAACAAAATAATATCCCTTGGGAATATTTTTTCTAGGCTCGATTGCTTTCTGGTTCATAACAATTTGTTGTTGCAACATCAAACCCTCAAATCTAAAATTATCCCCTGTATAATCTTTGACCATACTACTATTTCTCTTTATCTTCAACCGATCCTAGATTATGGCCCTCTACCCTTCATATTTAATATCCTTTGGCTCAATTCCTAGGATGTGATAGATATAATCAAAAAATCATGGGACACTTGGATAGCAGGCACTCCTCTGTATATATGGGAGCAAAAAATCAAGTTGGTAAAAAAAATATTAAAAGAGTCCTTTATTTCACCCACAATAGAGAAAGAGAAAATACTGTCTAAACTAGAGGAGTTACAGATGAAAATGGAAAGTAAAGAGATCAGAAGGCAAATTGAGGACGACAAAATTATGTTGCAAAGTTAGTTTCACCGAGTTATGAAGCAAGAGGAAGAGCATTGGCATCTTAAATCCTAGAGCTTGTGGTTAAAAGAAGGAGACAAGAAAGCAAAGTTCTTTCATAAGTAAGCAAAGGCATGATTGAGTCAAAACCATGTGAAATAAATCCTTTTGGAGGATGGTACCCAAATCTCAGGCTTTGAGGCCATCAAGGAGGTGGTAAGGCTACATTGTTTTCTCTATATACTTAATAGAGTGAAGCAGAGAGAGGGAACATCAATTTGATGTTGAAGAATATTCCAAAAATTGTTCCCAATGAATATAATCAAGAATTTACTTGGCTTATCATAGAGGCAAATATATGGGCAAGGATATGGAGCTTAGAACCAGACAAGGCCCCAGGAACCGATAGTTTCTTTATATCCTTTTATAGATATTTATGGTACCTTATTAAGTATGACTTAAAAATAATGTTGCAATATTCCCATAGATCATACAAACTGGGTGGGAATACTAGTTTGTCATTCTTGGCTTTATTACCCAAAGAGATAAACCTGTCCTCCTTTGCAAGATTCTAGCTTATCTCCCTATATAACGCTTCCTACAAAATTCTGACCAAAATTATTGTTGTTCATCTAAAAAAATATTTCCCAACATCATTTTTGAAAACCAAGGTGGCTTTATGCATCATAGGAAAATTATTAACAATATTGTGTTAGTGCAAGAAGTCATACATTCTAGTGTGTCATACAAGGAGAAAGGCACGGTTGTCAAGTTGAATATGGAAAATGTCTTTGATCGCGTGAGACACTCATTCCTCTTCAAGGTTTTAGACAGATTTGACTTCAACTCTGCCTTCATACAGTGGGTATCATCTTGCATCAATACACCATGGAAAGCACCCCCTATCAAAGGTTGACCTGCATATTTTTGTTAAAGAAGCATGGGTTTACATCAAGAACATCCCCTATATCTTCTCATGTTCATTGTTATGACCGATTCTTAGAGTCACAAACTAGAATTCACAAGAACTAGCGCAATTTTGTCTAGAATGCAGATAGTTCAACAAATCAAAAGTGTTAACCGTTCCCAATTTTTCGATGACACTTTGATGGTAGCTAGAGCCTCTGTAACCATTGCCTCCATATTCAAACAGATCTTAGACTCTTTCTTGGATGCATCAAGAGGAGAAGTGAATTACAAGAAATTTCAAATCTACAACTAGAATGTTAAACCACGAGTGATGAAAATAATTTCTCAACTCTTTCAATTTATTATAGTAGAGAACTGGTCCTCATTTCGATACCTCAAGATCCCAATCTCCCTAAAAAATACATCATTGTAGGAATGGAATTATATTGTTGAGAAAATCAAGAATAATTTTGTGCATTGTGGTTCTCAATGGCTTAACCCAACGGGAAGGATTGTTCTCATCAAAGTCGTATTATCATCCTTACCTCTTTAACATTTTTTTTCTATGTCAACCCCTTGATTAATCTTGAACCAGATAGCCACAAATATTCAATAATTTTTATGGAAATGGGGCAAAGCTAATGAAAAGAAATTCCACCTCATAAATTGGACAATAGTCAGGAATCCAAATGACAAAGGTGGATTATAACATACTCGGTATCAGCACAACGGAAAAACTCACTCTAATACCACTTTGTAGTGTACCCAGCCACCAACAAGTTAGGTCATGCTACTTCAAGAACACACTTATTGGACTTATTTCGAATTTCTAATACCAATTAATTAACAAAGAAGCATGAAAAGAATACCTGCAATAATCAAGATTCATGTTACACCTTAAAATAAATGAACCATATGCGATGCACATCAATAACCAGGAAGCAAACACATTATAAATACATATCTCAAGGGTAATAATTAAAACATAGTGGAAATAAATATGCAAACAGATAAACACGTGGCAGGGAGCACTTATCTTTAATAAAACCAATCACCAACTTATTGCAGACCAAGTATGTTCCACCCAACCTTAGACATTGATGTTCCAGGTATCAATAGCATGTCACCCCCAAGGAAGGGTTATGAATCCACAAGGACGGGTCTCAGACTGACACTTAACTTCCCAAACCAATCAATAAGCAAGCTCTCACGAGTTTCTCAAACACATAGCAAAATCCAGTTTACCAGCTCTCTTCCCTTCAACCTGCACCACCCAAAGCAAATGAACCCCCTTCACTGCCATGCAGTCCCTCAAGTTGTCCACCTATTTCCACAGCTCCAAAGCTTATGGTCAGAGAATATAAATGTTGGAACCCTTAGGATTCAATATTGTGAAAAAGGTTTTTCAATATGCCAATGTGTCCCAGGCATACAAGTATCAATTCATTGTTGAATTGCATAAACAATCACTACAGACATACAACCATGGCTACTTACCTTCAGAAAATCGTTTTCCTTTCCCATCCAAACAAAAGAATGAGCAAGAAGAGTGAATCAAAGAGGAATGAATCCAAAAAATATTTTAGTAAGAATGAATGGCCAACCAATTGAGCCCCCCAAACATCCCACGGGAAATCTTTTTAAATAGAAAAACACCCAAGGTACAACATGATCTCCCTGAGAGACTCATGTGCCCCCTCATTCTCACCCCAAAACAAATGTGGGTAAACAAAATAATTAAAAATATAAAGGCTTAGCCCCTAGGCTTCCCCCCTCTCTCGTGGAATTATAGCCCTCTATAACTCTTGCCCTTGTCAATCTCGGAGAAAACGATGTATTTTATTGTTAACAATGTTCAAATTATTACATTTCCTAGGCACTTCAGCCTCTTTCAATTTTATAGGCACTCTGACCTTTCATTAATAAACAAAATACATTATCAAATTAAGGACTCAAAATTGGGGTATTACATTCCCCTCCCCCTTATTTTTAGCCTTAGTTCATATACAAAATAGAAATCAAAATTTTAAGATTCTTTAAAAAGTCATGGGTACTATGCCTACATGGCATCTTCATGCTCTCAAGTAGCATCTTTGGGACTGTAGAAGGTCCACTGGACTTTTATCAATTCTATGACTCGATTGCAAAGCAATTTGATTTTTTTGTCCAATATGCGCTCATGTTGGACCTGAAAGTGTCCTTCTGGCTCCACCTGAATCAAATTCCAATCAATAACATGGTTAGGATCATGGACATATTTTTTCATCAAAGAGACACAAGATACATTATGCACATTCATGGAAGTAGGCAATGCAAGCATGTATGAAACTGGCCATATTTTGTCCAATATCTTAGATCGACCACAAAATATGGCTTCTATCTTTTTGCAGTCGCCCAACTTTAATGAGCTCTTCTTGGGATTCACTTTCAAAATCACATGCTCTCCCACTTTAAATTATCGAGTTGTCTTGTTCTTATCTGCATGACTCTTCTTTCTATCTTCTGATACCCTCAAATTCTACTTGATTTTAACCATCTGGTCTTCCATATCCTTGAGTAATTCTAGCCCAAGTACTATTTTTTCTACTAGGTTTTCCCAACTCCCTGGAGTATTGCATTTTCTACCATACAAAGCTTCAAATGGGCTCATCCTCAATGAAGCTCGATACCCATTATTGTAAGTAAACTCAACCAAATGCAATAAATCTTCCCACTTAGATGGATTATCCAATACATACATTCTTAAGATGTCTTCAATCACTTGTTTGACTCTCTCTCTCAACCCATCTGATTATGGATGGTATGTTGTGCTAAAGTTGATATTTGTACCAAATCCTTTAAACAATCCCCTCCATAAATTTGAAGTAAACTCGGTATCTCTATCTGAGACAATTGCCTTAGGTATCCCATGCAACCTAGCAGTCTCCCTCATGTAAATTTCTACAATATTAGTTGTCATATGAGTCATTTTTATAGTAACAAAACAAGCAATCTTTGTCAATTTATCAACCACTACCATTATTGAATCATGTTATTGTCCTGGGCAATTTAGTGATAGAATCAATAGTTACCACTTCACATTTCTTCTTTGGAATTGGCAATGGTTGTAGCAAACTCGTTGGGTGTCTATGCTCAAATTTCACTCTCTAACATTCCATACATATGGAAATGTAATCAGCAACATCCTTCTTCATTCCTAGCCAAAAGAATTGGTTTCTTATTATTGCAATTTTTTTTTGGTAACTAGGATGTCTAGCATATGGAACATTATGAATTTATTTTAATACCAAATTCCTAAGTTCTCCATAACTAGGAACATAAATTCTATATTTATTCATAAGTAATCTATCTTCCTTCATCTCTTACTCTATAATCTCCAGTTGTACATTTTCCTACTATAAATCTTCTTTTATGTGTAGGTAGTGATGATCTGTAACAACAACATCCAAAAAATTTCTAATTAAATTTGATTGATGCATACTAATGGTTGTAGCATGCATGAGATGTAACCTTCTATTGAGTGCATCAAAAAAATTATTTTCCTTTCCCTTAATATGTTTGATGTCAAAGTCACATTCACTTAAAAATTCCAGCCATCTTGTATGCCCAACATTCAAAGTTGGTTGCTCAAAAAGATATTTCAGACCACTATAGTCAGTTCTTAATTCAAATCTCTTTCCCATGAGATAATGCCTCCACATATTCATTGCATGAACTATGGAAACAAGCTCCAAATCATTTGTGAAATAATTCCTCACATGTTTTTTAAGCTTTATGGACTCATAACTAATGACATGTCCATTTTGAGTGAGGAATCCACCAAGTCCTTCCTTCCATGCATTTGTACATACCACAAAACTCTCATTTGGGTCAGCAATATTTAAAATAGGTGCACTAGTAAGTAATTATTTTAACAAATTAAAGTTCTCTTCACACTTTGCCATCCATTCAAATTTAATTCCCTTCTTTTCTAAAGAAGTGATGGGATGAGCAATCTTAGAGAACCCTTCTATAAACCTCATATAGTATCTGGCTAATCCCATAAAAAATATGACTTCTAAAACATTCCTTGGTGTTGGTCGTCCTCTAATGGCTTCAATCTTCTCAGGATCTACTGATATCCCTTCTTCTGAAATAATGTGCCCCAAATAATGGATTTGCTCTTGGTAAAAAGAGCACTTACTAAGCTTGGAATAAAGTTCATGTTCCCTTAGTACTTGCAGTACCAGTTCATGTTCTTCTTCTGATTTAAAATAGATAAGTATCTCATCCAAGAATACAATGACAAACTTATCCAAATAATTTCTAAGTATGCCATTCATTAAGAACATAATGGAAGTTGGTGCATTGGTCAGTCCAAATGGCACGACGAAAAATTCGTAATGTCCATACCTGGTTCTAAAGGTTATCTTATTGATGTCTTCTTCCTTGATTCTTACCTGATGGTATCATGATCTCAAGTCTATTTTTGAAATATATTTGCTTATCTTTGTTGATAAAAGACGTTATCAATTCTGAGTAGAGGGTATTTTTTCTTCACAGTGAATTTATTCAGTTGTCTAAAGTCAATACACAGCCTCAATGTTCCATCCTTCTTTTTAACAAAGAGTATTGTTGCTACCCAAGGTGAAACAGTTGGGCGTATGTACCCTTTCTTCAACAATTCCTCCAACTACATTTGTAATTATTTTAATTCTGGTGTGCTCATTCTACAAGGTGTCTTTGAAACTGGTGTAGCTCCCAGTACTAAATCAATAGAGAAATCTATCTCCCTCTTTGGTGGAAATCCTCATATTTCTTGGAATACATCTTCAAACTCTTACAATACTAAGAAAACTTCAAGGCTTGGCCCTTTTTTCTTTTCTGTCTCCTCCACGTGAGTTGCATACAATTAACAATCTTTTCTGAAACATCTCTTCAGTTGTAAGGTTGAAATCTCCCTTATAGAAATGGGTCTTAGAATTCCTTTCACAGAGCTATGTTTTCCTTCTTCATCAAGACATGTAAATGTCTTGTAATGGTAATCTAGGACATCATGATGCTTGTCCACCCAATCCATTCTGATTAGGATATCATAATATTCTAATGGTATGAGATTAATATCAGCAAATGTATTTAATCCATTCATATTTATTGGACAACCTCTAACAGTCTCATTGATCCTTCTTTTGGTTCCAATGGCTAGATGAACCAAACTTGATTTTTCATGCTTACTTTCCTCCAAATGTAATATGTCCGCTACTTTAGGATCAATGTAACAATGGCTTGTTCCTTAATCAATTAAAATAGCAACAGACTAATTAATGATCTTACCTTCCACTTCAATCATATGGGATTGATGTCCTACTTGTCGATCTTCTAAGTCTACATATATTCTTGGAATACTTATGCCCATGTATTATATTGTTGTAGCATCTTGGATGTTGTGTAAGATCTTCATTTTGTCTTCTCTATGGGGGAAATCCATGTACATGTGATCTTCTTTGCATCCCCAACATTTGATTTGTGGTCTTCCCCTTTTTCCCAAGGAGTCTACCTTATTGGATTCATTCTTAGCAGACTAATCTTGTTGATTTTTATTAGGGTTGTTTCTATGCAAGGGAGGTTTGAATCCCTTCATTCTCTAATTATATGTATCCTTCTTCTTATTCTTCCAACATTTTTTCAAATATTCTCTTATGTTTCCTTGCTCATACATGTACTTATGTTTCCTAAGGGTCAGAGGAAACATTTCCACAACTATAAATACCTAGGAGGAAAACTACAGCGACAACGAAGAGGTGAATCTTTGCTGGACCCTCACCCCCGGCATGATCATTTGGGAAATTTGGAAGGAAAGGAACCGGTGCATCTTCAAGAACCAAAGTTGGATGGTTGGAAAGATCAAGGAAATAGTAATAGCCATGACAAGGGAAACGCTACAGAGCCGCAACCTCCGAACAGGAGGAGCACAACTCATTGATCGGGATCTCAGAATTCTATAGACTTTCCAAGTGAAAGGAAGACACAACCCCAATTAGGTGAGACGGATGTCGCAACTAATTTTAGGCGAGTGCAACTGGAAACCGCCACCAGAGGGCTCCCTCAAGATAAATTTTGACGGGGCATCAAAGGGAAACCCAGGATGGATCGGTATGGGGGGAGTAATCAAGGACATTCAAGGAAGAATTATCTGACTGTACACAAAAAGTTTGGGGAATTCAACAAACAACGTTGTGGAATTTGGAGAAATGGAGACAAGTCTGGATATACTACACAGGGAAGGAATGGAAAATGTAATAGTGGAAGGCGAATCCATGTTATTCATCAACATGGTAAGGAAAATCCAAAATGGCACCAAAGTGGGAAAAATATAGAGGCACTGGCGCTTGGCATACTATCTACAGAAGATTCAGGAGCATCTGTAGAAAGGGATCACAGTGGAGTTGTGTTGGGTCCGCAGGTCAGCAAATGGACTGACGGATAGAATTTCTAATGAAGGGGTCAACCTGGAAGGATCAAAATTGGATGCCACATGGATTAGCATCCCAAGTGGCCAGTTTCAGACAGACTGTACCCATCTAGCGGCAAGGACTATGACGGCAGCTGAAGTACGGGCGACCACATCGAGGCTAGAGACACAGAATTAAATGAAGGGCAAGTAGGATCGAGGCCGAATCCGTTAGGTCACCTTTTAAACACGAGTTACAATGCATATCACATTCACACCACAAGAAGGGGTACGATACCAAGGTCCTGTCAATAGAAGGAAGTACAGGGGTTGGCCATGGGAGAATGGAAAGGATAAGCCGTCGCTGGCAAAGGACGAAGACCAAAGGGATAGCCTGACAGCAGGTATGGGTACACCTCATCTACACCTAGATCCTGAGGGAGGAAATGAATGGAGGACATCGTGTAAGGAAAAAGATTGGCATGGGAGTGACGATAGAGCTCCCAAGCACACATGCTCAGAAACAGAGATACAGGACCAAAATATATGCCTTTACGAGAGACAAATGATTACCTGGAGAAGACCACCCTCGGGGAAACTCTATAAAAGAAGAAGCATCAGGGGTAGCGACGGACCAACTAGTAGCAATTCCAGAGACCAGGAAGGGGAGAGTAGTAGCAGAGAAAGAAAGCATGACAGAAGCCGCAGCTTACAAGAAAAGATGGTAAGAATGAAGAACACCTAGAGTAAGAGAGGACCCCAGGGGGAGGAACTCCCAATAAGCGCCCGGAAGATCCCTAGGATGGAACGGGCGGCCAAAGAGGCCAAAGGAACCTTCCTTGAGCATGCAGATACAAAGGGTAAAGCAATCATCAACAGATGGGAGCAGGAAGTCAACACCAAGCACCAAGGCAAAGATTGGGCGAAACTCATCCAAGAAGCAGACGGGTTAAGGGACCCAGGGGCCACACATGCCAGGAAAACCCTCTACCAAAAAATAGTGGAGGAAGCTTGGTGTACAAAAATGCTAATATGCAAGCTGAGAGCAGAAAAGAACGAGACCAGCAGGGTGGCAAACCGAGGCCGCAATAATGAAATCATAGAAATCTTGAGCTGCCTCAGTGACCTGGAGGCCAGCATAAGAAGCATAGCAGAGAACCAGAGGAACCAAGGTGAAAAAATAGACCGATTGGCTGGTCAATTCCAACTCTACCTTCGCTATGTCCATCACATGGACATCACTCCAGCAAACCGACGCAGAACACCAGCCAGCATCAGAACGACGCACACGGTGGAGCAGAAAAAGGAAAATGAGGTAAGGAAGGCAGGAGATAAAAACCACTCAATCTGCGTGGACTAGCGCAGCACCAACTCAAGTTCTTTTGCTTATCAGTATAGGACCAGCTCATGTTATATGCTCTCGTTTTTATGTATTGCAGATGGTATAGTTATTTTTTCTTCTTTAAACGAACTTATGGAGACTGGGTCGATTTCCCCGAGTGGTGGCCCAGCCATCCTACCACTAATGTAGATAGCACAGCTTGGGGACCCCTGATCTGGTTTCCTTTTTCGCAGATCAGGGGCCACCCCTCAGCCTTTTTTGTACAATATTTTACTCAGTAATATAGAATCTCAACTCACCTACAAAAAAAAAAAATATGCACAATTGTTTTACTTTCTTTTATTTAGTTTATTATTTTAGTTTTACTTCTATTTATTATTTGCAACATTAAAAGAAAACAAAAATAAAATCCATTGTACTATGTTCTTGTAAATATAAACTAACATGGAGTTGATTTGTTTTTAATATTCTTCTTTAACATTTGTATTATCAATCTCTCTTTAATTGTTTTTACACTAACTTACATTGCATAAACTAAAACAAAAAGTATAAAAAAATGATAAAGTCATAAAACACATAAAAGTTTAATAATTGCAAAAAATCATGCAATAAAGATTTCAATTCTTGTAACTTAGGGTTTAGTTAGTTTAACTTTCTTTTTAAGATTTGCACTTACATCATTCACTCAAATTTTGTTTAATTTGCATTTCACTTAAAAAAACAAATACAAAATAATATAAGTTACAAAATACAATAAAAAACAATCATTGCAAAAACATATATACAAGATTCGTGCTTAGACTTCTATGTTGTTAGGGTCTAATGTGCTTTATTTTTTGGGCTTAAAACCTAGGTTATCATTCCCAACTCTTCTTGCCTAGCTTCACGGGAGGTTGATTCGATGTTGGTTTTGAAACACTCTTGTTTTGGAATCAACATACACTCGTCTCCCACCCATGGAGAGTAAGCCTCTGATAAGGTACATATTGTACAAGTATAAGTTGGTTAATAAGAAGAAAGAGAGGCTTCCAATCACAACTCAAAGATTAGTAAATTCCAATCAAGGCTAAAGAGAGGGTGGACTAAATATGTTACTTCTTAACTCCATTCTTGTGGGGTACTAGAAGAGGATGCCCTTTGGAATATCAACAGACTAATAGTATTATCTAACTAACTTTAAAGAAAATCTATGGTGTTATAACAAAATTGGTGATTTAGGGTTTATGACCTCGGGTTGTCTTTATGGAGTCACATCAGGGACAACTCTCCAAGGACTATGGATATCCAACTAACTGATTATTCGAAAGATTCTCTTTTTGAAAATCATATTTTTGGATCCCCTTGTAAAAAGGTTTTGAGGGTTTTTCTGCCATCGAATCCAAAAAATTCCTATGAGGGTTCGAGCCTCCCCTTCCTTTTGGAAGGTTGTGCCTCTAGTCATAGAGATATGACATCTAAGTTAATTTTGAAGGTCTAAGCAGCCAGTTGGAGGTATGTGGCATGATCGATGTAAAGGTTGCCTTAGATATTCGGATCGCGACATGAGTGGAGGTTGATGGATCAGAGGGGCAGGATTTACTCCTCATGGTGCGGAAAAAGGAGTTTATTACTACTCAACCTGACACTCTTGTTGCCTAATTCACCTCAATCTTCGGCATTGTTAGGGTTTATTGGATCTTGTTTACAGTTTAAAGAGTAGAGAGGTACCAATTATGCCCTGAAGAAGGCAAGGGGCAAAGGTCTTAGAAGAAAAAATCTAATAAAATCTAGGGGTTGCAGGGTGTCTCTTGTTGTGGGGGGGAATGTACTTATTGAACAACTTGGCGACCTAGTAGACTAGACTATCGTGGGGAAATTTTACGGACGTCACATCAATATGGTCAGTTTGAACTAGTGGATATTGAAGGTTTGGATGTCATTTATGGGCTTTGTCCCTATTGCTCATAATCTTTATAGGGGATGGATAGGTTTTATTTTTAGAAGTGAGGAAAATGACCAAAGGGTGCTAGTGGGATATTGGTACCTGGATCGTAACCTTTTAAGGTTCAAGCCCTAGTACTCATTATTTGATGTCAGGGCCACCATTGATTCCAACTCTCCAACCTAGGTAAAGATCCCAAATCTTCCTCATTAACATTGATTTCCAGATCGACATCATACCTTCTTGCTTTCGCAAGAACAACCCTATAGCCAATTCGGCTTACATATTCATGACCAACAACCTACTTCTAAATATTTCTTTAAAGATTAGCTATCTTACTATTATCCTTTTACAACATTACAATTCACCTCTTTATAGGCTTTACAGTAGGAAAAACCCTAAATAAATGGTACCCAAAAACGGTTGCAGATCCATGCAGATCATTATCTACAAATCCCACGAGTCTCAAGATTATGTTACAGTCGACTATTGTTGGTTGATCTCCTCCTCTAACTACTTCTTGGGCTGACCCAGGTTCAAATCTGAATAAGCTTCCAAGAAATCCCTCTAAAACTATCGGCCCTCCTGATAAACCAGAAGGCAACACAACACACAAGTGTACTACGCAGTCTCACCTGAGATATTTCTATGGGTGACTGTAATGCTCAGATGCTTGCAATCTTGGAAAAGGAGGGGATCTAGGATTTCCTTTCCTCTTCTTAAGCCTTAATCTGGTGGTTATTTCTATTATTCTTAGGAAACATTCATCTATTAAGTTTATGCATGCATTCTAACAGATCTAACATATAACAGATCTCACAGAATTATTCATTCATCAACTAACTACTTACAGAAAGTAATTATGCAATAAACACATCACACAACAGAAATGTTATCTTGGTTCACCCCCTCCTAGGCTACGTCCAAAAAGATATAGCTTCTCAGGCTCGTTTATTATAGTTTTGAAATATATGGCGTCGCGTGCACTATAATACCATTCTTACAATCGCAAAACATACTCCACAACCTTTGTGAGGCTGACTAGATCGCACCAGGATCCTCAGCCTGTGATCTAACCCTCAAGGTCTAGCTACTTTATTCTCCTACATCTCAACATATTACAAAAATAGTATCAAATCTTACAATAGTTCCCTTGACTACGTAGAACAATATTTCCAACTCTTTAAACGGCAGACCCCTGACATAGGCCTCCTAGGCACATATTTATAGTAATCCTCATCTTCTTAGCCATTACAGTTTCTTTCAAAAACCCTAACCCTAACGCAGTTAGGTTTTCCTACATGTGCACCTTGCATGCTTTCCTCGCACATGTTATTGTTCCTTCCCATTATATTTTTCCAATTCTGGGTTTTATCTTCCAAAAATTGTATTTCCTCAAAATAGTTTTGCGCCCAACAGGCCGCCAACACTAACATGTGGCACATCCTGAGCCACCTAGGCATTTCACACTCCCGGGACAACCTCTGCTAGGTTGTGGAACTTGTCTGAAAGTTTCCTTCCTCTTTCCTGGACCTGTGTGGCTCTTCATGTCAATACCTCTACTGATTGTGATGTGATCTCCTCATGGATCAGTGTCACACCCTTTGTTTGTTCTTGTGCCATGTTCCTCTTTTCCTACTCCAATTGTGTGATCAGTTGCGCTACTTGCTCCTGGAGTGGTTCTGCTTCTCCATGTCTCTCCTATTTTTTCCTCTACGTGGCATTCAAATCTGCCTGGAGATTCTTCAAGTCTTGATTACCTTTCAGGTGCTTTGTGATGTTCATCATTTTCTGTCGGTTCTTGAGTTCTTCCATGGCTACACTTATCCTCTCCTCCTCTTGGTCCCACTGTTCAACCTGCTCATTCTCATCCAGCATTGTCCATAGCTACATCGCTCTGTTAAACAATCATGTTGTTGCGCTAACTTGTTCCTCCATTGCTGCCATTTGGAGTGAAGCTTCTTGTTTCCTCTGCTCTCTCACCTTGGGAGGAGTTGTATGAGTCAGTTTTTCTTTTAATTCTTCAATCTCTTGCTTATAGTGTTCGATGGTCTTGGAAATAAACTTGAGTTTCTCCTCTATGCTTGTGTTCTCTTCCTGTGCACTCTCAGGGATGTGACTGTACATTGTTTTCACACCCTGTTCAATTCTATATGTGTGCTCCTTTTATTCCTTGGTTTCCGACTTGCCCTGTTCGACCACCAATTCCAAGGCTTCCTTGTCATCTCTTGTCTCCTCCAGCTTTGTTGCATCTGTTCTGGCGCATGATTGTACCTCATGTGTGATACTGACTTGGTTCATGTACACTTCCTTGGTAGGTATTCTTGCTAATACCGGCTCTACCTGCGTCAGATCCTTCAATGGCATATGTGTTGTAGTTTCATCCATTTGCAGCATATTAGTTGTTAGCCTGAAATTTGGACTCATCTGGGAAATAGTCTGAACTATGTCCTCCTTTCTCGGTAGAGTCCTTGTCATCGTTGTTGCTTCTTCGGGGAAGGATTTAGTTCCCCTTTCAGGCCTTGCGCTAACCTGATCTGATTGAGGACCTTCTTTATTCCCGCCATTTCATCTTGTATTTTTTCTCTCTAGTGTTGGGATTCTTCAAAATATTTCGTTGCGCGGTCCTGCACACTTTCTACCACGTGGTCTGCATCATCCTTGGTGATAGTTTATTTTGGAAGTTGTTTGTACGCTTTCACCTTCTTGTGCAACCCTCCTATATGTATTATTGGCCTCTCAGGGGACCCTGCCTCCTGTGGGGTGGATGTCGAGGGGGTTTCTTCCATTGCAATGGCCCCCGCTCCTTGTTCTTTATGTCCTGGGGAAAGTCCTTTTGTTTTACATGTGTATTCCTCTTTGGCGCACTCCACTTCTTCTGTTGTGTCATCTTTTGGTTGGGTTTCCCCACCTTTGTCAACTTTTTGGGCGCAGTGGTGTCTACCTTTGTACCCTTAGGAACTTCTTGAGTCAGAAATGTAATCCTCCAGTCATCATGCCAATCCCTCATCTCCATTTCTATGTTGTCTCCAATGACGATGTATCTCAGTTGTATCCATTTCTTCTCCAAATCCTTGCATGCTTGGATCCACATATTATGCCTTGTCGCTCTCAAGCTGGATATGTCTCTGTATTTTGTGACCACGTCTGGAGTAATCCTCCAAGTGTTCGCAACGCTCTATTGTATCTCTCTGAAGTACCTAAAAAAGGTACCTCCCCAATGATGTGTATTGTGTTGCGCAACAACAACCTATTCGGTCACAAAAATCAGAGTACGAGGGCTCCCTCCACCCCATCAGTGCGATCAAAATGAGTAACCATGAATAGTGGAATTATGTTCCCAAGTCCTGTGCATCTTTGCAGTCTTCAAGGAACAAGTTTAATAGATACAGGGCCCATCTGTCTGTAGTTCCATTAGCACACTACTCTGCAGCTGTGACAACCCCAGCAAGGACTTCCTCTTTGCAGAATTTCCTGATCATTTTGTAGGCCATGAGCTTGGTGGCCATCTTCATTGTTGTTTCATTGATCCTCTTTATTATGATCCCGTGCGAGCCCCTCTTTGTGCCATAATTTTTCTTCATCTCCTCAGCAAGGGCTTTCTCCTTTATTTTGTCATCCAGGTACTATGCGGGGTTCTCACCCATTGATGGAAAACCTGTGATGACTATAATAAGCTCCACATCTATTGGGACGGGTTGTTCCAACCATAAGAATCCTCCATGGAGGATCGTCGTCAACTTCTTGACGCAGTTGTTTACTTCTTTCCCCCTTTTGAAATGGGGAATTTTGAGCAGATTCAAAATCCCTATGTTGTCCAGGCCGGTTGCCCATGGTTTTGGTTGTAGGATTGGGTATCCAAAGGGGCATGTCCCTATACTTTCCAGGTATACCTACTACATAAACTCAGGTAATTTTCCAGCATCGGCCAAATCATGGTCCGAATATCTTAACTTCTCCATGCATCCCAGAAGTGTTGGTGTGATTTGCACTCCCTTTGGAATGCACAGCAGTACGATGGTTGCATCGGGCTGTCTATGAGGGGATTGTGCTATGGGTTGTTTTCCCTTTCTTCTTGGTAGCTGCATTGAGGTCCCAACCTCCATCTGTCTCTCCATGTTAGAGTATGGTTGGTCGGTAATGTCTTCCACCAGACCCTCTTGTTGCTATGCAGACCCTGCTCTGGGTGGTCTTGGCATTGCAGCCTCTATGTGTGTGTTGGCTTCTCCATTTGTTCATTGGGCTTCTTCAGCCCTCGCAGGTAGTTGTATGGTGTCTGCATCATTTGTAGTGTGATCCTACGCACCATTATGCAAGTTTATTCCCATGGTCGTTGTTGTTGGGGGTTGTGTTTCTTCCACCACCGGTGTAGGGCTTGATGGTTCTTCATGTGGTGAAGGAATCATGTCCACATCGATGAATTCCTCGATCTAGGTGGTTTTCTATTTGGCCTTCGCAGTTTCATATGGTACCCTGACGTTGCTTCTAGTTTTCCTCCCTGCTTAGCTCGGCACACCCATCTTCGATGGTGCCATCATGGGTACTAGCCAATTTTTGTTGAATGGGTTCCAACCTGTTCGCATTGTGTTCTTCGTCAATTCGCTTCTGCTCTACATGCTCTCTATCATTGCAATTTCACGATTTCACAATAAGTCTTATGTTCCCCGTGTTTCCCCTTTATATAGAAAATGTCGTGAAAACTCTCGGAGAACCTTCCCTGGTTGCAATTAATGCAATGACGCTTTATGACTACGTTCCATTCAATTTCATAAATACCACTAGTTGGCACCATTTTTCTATACTAAGTGTTTCGAGTGCGTGGCGTATCTTTTGTGTAACTTTTCCTTAGTGTGCAATGTGTCACTTGTATGGTGCACACAGACATTTTCCCTTTCGTCGCGCTGAGTCCACTTTCTGTTGCGCTTTGTATTTTCTAGTATTTTTGTATTTTCTGTCTTTTCTATTTTTGTATTTATTTTTCCTTATTTTCTCCTTTTTGTTTGTTTTTCTCATTTTCTCTATCTTAACTTCTACTAGAATACACTATGTACATGTTTTCTTAATGTGCTATAAGTTTTAAGTGCTAGGAGGTCGACTGTCCCTATCTAGTTTCAGTGCACTTCCATTGATCATTCCTCTCAGTTATGTGCCTCCCAAATCTTTCAGTTGTACAGCTCTCCCATCTATGACAGTCTTCACTTCATATGGCCCCAGCCAATACATTCTTAATTTATCTGGATGCTGAAGAAATTTACTGTCATAAAGAAAGACTAGATCTCCCTCCTTGGAACTCGTCCTCTTGATATGTTTTTCATGCCAAGTTTTGTCTCTTTCTTTTTGTACTTCCTAATGAAATCCTACTATAATCCTATCCTCCTCCATCTCCATTAGTTGATTCAACCTCTCTTTCACTGCACCTCTTTCTGTCATGTCAGTGATTGTTGCTACAGGCAGACTAGGTACCAGGCATTCCAATGGTACAACTGCTTCTTTCCCATACACTAACCTAAATGGTGTTTGTCCTGTCAACTTCTTACATCTATTCATGTATGCCCACAGTATTGTTGGTATTTTCAATTCCCAATCATCCTTGTTGACATTGCAGATATTTTTCAGAGCACTCTTCAGGATCTTATTGAAGGCTTATAATGTTCCATTTGCTTGAGGATGGTATGGTGTACTCTTCTGATTATAGATTTCAAAGTCCTCAGTCATAGCCTTGATAGTGTTGTTGATAAAGTGAGTGCCCTAGTCACTCATCAAAATCCTTGGACAGCCAAATCTAGTGATCACTTTCTTAAACAATAAATGTGTTGTTGTCTTTGTGTTCCAGTCTTTTACTAGTATTGCTTCTACCCATCTTGTTAAGTATTTTGTTGCAGTAATGTTGTATCTTGCTCCTGACCTTTTTGTTGGTGGATTAATTCGTCCCACAAAGTCTATTGCCCATTTGTCAAATACCTCCAAAGTTACTTGTGGCCTTTGGGGCATCTCATCCCTTATATTAGGTTTACCAGCCCTCTAACAAACATCAAATATTTGGCAATATTCCTTAGCATATCTGTGAATTTTTGGCCACCATAGTCATGCATGCAATACCTTTTGCATGGTATCTTTTCCTGCATAATTTCCTCCGGCTATTCTCTCATGAGATTCTACCAAAATCCTAGGCCTTTCATGTTCTAGTACGCATCTTTGCAAAATGTTGTCTGTGCCCCTTTTGTATAAGTGTCATGCAATCAATTGATAGTCTACAGCCATGATTACCAGATTCTTCCTCTACATAGTGTTAAACTCTTGCGACGCAATCCTTGTACTCAAGTATTCAATAATATCAACAAAGTCTTCATCGGCTATTTGGACTGAAAATAATTGTGCATCAGGGAACTTGTCTTCCAAGTTGGTAGGTTCCTCTCCATTTGTTACCCTAGAAAAGTGATCATGTCCTGCATTCAACTTCCCTAGTTTGACTATCACTTCAAAATCAAATTCTTGAAATAATAGTAGCCATCTACAGATCCTCCCCCCCAACATTGGCTTGTTGACTAGGTATCTGAGGGATAAATGATCTATGAACATCTTGAAGTGTTTTCCCAATAAGTAATGTCTAAACTTCTGAAGTGCATAGACCATAGCTAGGCCTTCTCTTTCTATAGTTTTGTAGTTCTGATCTGATTCAGACAGTTTTCTACTTGCAAATGTTATAGGATGATCCAAATCCCCTGCTCTTGGTTGCGCTAGAATTGCTCCAAGTGTTATAGTTGATGCATCGACATGCACGTGGAATGTCTTTTTCCAATCTGGGAATACTACAATAGGTTGTTGAAATATTGTAACTGCAAAGAGTATTCTTATTATTATTGATATATTATTCATAGGATCAATTCCCATTGTGGATTGATCATGTCGCTTATTGTAATCGGACCAAATCCCCTTTTGTGGATTGGTCAAAAGACAATTATAATAGACAGACTAAGAAGTCAGCCCCAACAGTTAATAAAGAGACCCAGAAATATAATAAAGGTGGGTTTACCCACCCAGATTGAGAAGTCGGCCCTGCCAGTGAAGAGACACTTCACACGTGCCAGACTTGTATAAATAAAGGAGGCTAGCGCCTCACTTAGACACAACTCACTTGCACAGTTTGAGAGACAAGTTTTGATCTGTTACCGGCAAAGGAGAGAGAGAGTGGCGCATATCTTAGAGAGGACTTTTTGTTTTAGCATAGAGATCTATTGGCATTGTATTAGCTATTAAGGAAGTTTTGTTGGGTTTTCTTCCCCTAGAGGGTTTCCCAGGATAAATGTTGTGTCTCTTGTGATTGTGTATTTCTCAGTGATCTTGGATTATGCTATTGTTATCTAGTGAAATGCGAACATCTATAATAATGTCTTAAACATTAACATGGTTTCAGAGCCGAGTTGAAGGAAGCATCTTTCGCAAGAGAAAAACGTCACTATTGTCATACCTAAAAATTAGGGTTTTTCAAAAGTGAATCTTTTCAGCCCTAAAACTATCTAGAAAGTTGTGCCCTCCCCTGAGGATCAATTTGGCATCATCAGTGCACCTTTTTCAGTGGTTGGATCTCCTGGAAAGTGAAACCCTAGTTTCACAAAGTACCAGAAGTACTAGAGTACCAGAGGTACCAGAAGCACCAGTCTAGAATTCCGCAAATCAGATTTGAAGGGGAAAAAGTTGGATTTTCTCAGATCCAAACACACGATGCAGCTCGCCTAAGCTAAGCGCATCTCCTGGTAAGTTCAGTTTTTTATTCTGAGCACTTTCATTTCTCGGTCATTTTCCTAGCTCCAGGTAGAGATGTCTGCGAGCATTAAGCTTGTTGACAAGTTAGAAGGAGTGGAAAACTTTTGTGCCTAGAAGTATAGGATTGGCCTCATTCTTGAAGAGAATGACCTAGCAAGATTCGTCAAGGAAGAATTACCGGAACCCGAAGATGCTGCAGAAAAGGCAAAGCATCAAAATGACACAATAAGGGCCAAAAGAATCATTGCAGATTCAATCAAAGACCATCTAATCCCTTATGTGTCATCTAATAAGACCTCGAAAGAAATTTTTGATGCCTTGACCAGATTATATGAATGGAAGAACATAAACCGGAAGATGAACCTCAGAACCCAACTAAAGTACACAAGGATGCAGAAAGGAGAAATGATTCATGAATATTTCTCTAGAATATCAGAATTCAAAGAACAACTAGAAGCTATTGGAGATACCATAGACGAAGATGAACTTATAATGATGGCCCTAAATGGTCTCACAAGACCTTGGGATGCCTTCATCCATACAATATGTGCCAGAAAGGAGAAACTGATGTTCGACAACCTATGGGAAGAATGGATCCAAGAAGAAACAAGAGTAACAAATCGGGAAGTGTTACTAGCAAGGGATGATGATCAAGCCCTAGCCACCCACACCAAAGGAGGAAGGAAGAAACCCTACTTTCATAAGGAGACTCATAAAGAGCCTCAACAATCAAATAAATTCAATCATAAAGAATCTCATCTAAAGAGATTTCAGAAGAAAGGACAATGAAAGGAAAGAGACTACTCATCTGTACAATGTTATCATTGTGATAAGATGGGACACATTGCAAAGCTTTGTCCAGCCGGATGAGAAGAATACAAGAGTAAACAAAATAGGTTGCATGCCCATGTAGCCGAAGACGAAGAGCCACCCACAAAGATTATGAGAGAAGGGATCAAATACCATGTGTTGATTTCAGCCCTCTCAGGATCTGTAACACCTGGAGAGGACTCTTGGCTCATTGATAGTGGTGCATCCAAGCACATGACGCAACAAAGAAATATTCTCTCTTGTATCTCAGAGAAGATGTTTTCTCAAAAAGTGACACTTGGTGATGATTATCACTATCCCATCAAGGGAGTGGGAGAATCAAACCATAAATTGAATTCAGTGAATTCACTAAAAATGAAGGACGTACTATATGTACTAGGATTGAAGAAGAACCTACTCTCCATTTCAGCTTTAGAGAAGAAAGGATTCAGAGTTGCCTTTATAGATGGAGAATATCTTATGTGGGCCAAGGGAGAAACTTTAAATGCAGCAATCGTCATTGGCAATGAAGAAAATGGCTTGATAAATTAAAGGGTCACTCAGAGGCTACTATGACCCATGCCATTGAAAACTCATGTGAACTTTGGCATAGAAGACTAGCCCACATCAACTACAAGGTGCTACCATACATATGCAAAGTGGTCACAGGTTTACCAGAACTCAAAGGTGACCATAAAGGCATATGAAATGGATGTGCACAAGGGAAGAATATCAAGAACCCTTTTCCGAAGCGGGACAGCAAGATAGAAGGAGTCCTAGAACTCATCCATTCAGATGTGTGTGGCCCAATGCCATCATCCTCCATTAGTGGGTATGTATATTATGTATCATTTATTGATGATTACTCTCGTAAAACCTGGATATATTTCTTGAAGTCTAAAGATGAAGTGTTCAGTAAGTTCAAGAAATTCAAAGCCTTGATAGAGAACCTTTCTGAAATAAAGATCAAGATACTCAGGTCAGATAATGGAGGAGAATATACCTCAAAAGAGTTTGTGAACTTCTGCAAAGATGTTGGAATCAAGAGGGAACTCACTACTCCCTATAATCCACAACAAAACGGTGTAGCTGAAAGCAAGAACAGAACCATACTGGAAGCTATGAAGACTATGATCCATGATCAAGATCTTCCTATGTGCTTATGGGCAAAAGCAGTGATGGCAGTTGTTTATGTGCAGAACTGATTATCCCATAGTGCACTTGGGCTCAAGACACCAAAAGAGATGTTCACCGGAAAGAAGCCAGAGGTAAGCCATCTCAAAATATTTGGTTGTCCAATGTTTATTCATATACCTAAAGAAAAGAGAAACAAGTTGAACCCTTCAGGAAAGAAGGGAATATTTGTGGGATACTGTGAGGTTTCCAAGGCCTTCAGGATCTATATACTAGGTCAACATCACATTGAGATCAGCAAGGATGTGACCTTTGATGAAGATGCAGCGCTCAAGAAATCTAAAATATGTCAGCTTGAAGAGGTATATGAAGAGGAACCCGTAATCCCCCATACTACAATGAGGGAGGTTCCCAGAGCTGCAGAACCAGAGAGGGAAGTCGTAACTTCCCCTGATGAGGAACTTCTAGAAGACCATGATATAATGGAAGTGCAAGAACCTCCTCAGATGACGATCCTCCATAAAAGAAAGTCAGCCTAGGCTAGAGAGCTTATTCAAGATGGAGAGAAGTACGGTGTTCCCCAAGGAACCACGAGATAGGTGAAAAGACCAAATCCATTCTCTTGTTATACATCTTTAATGTGTGACCTCCTAGAAGAGGAGCCTACCTGTTTTGAAGAAGCCATTCAAAGGAAAGAATGGGTAGATGTCATGACAGAGGAATACCAATCCATAATGAAGAATGAAGTATGGGAAATAGTTCCCAAACCGAAGAATAAAGATGTGGTATCCTCTAGATGGCTCTTCAAAACAAAACATGTTGTTGATGGAAGTATTGAGAAGTATAAAGCAAGATATGTCACTCATGGCTTTTCCCAGAAGGAAGGCATTGACTATGAAGAGACATTCGCTCCTATGGCCAGATACACTTCGATCAAAACCATCATAGCTCTTGCAACTAAGATGAAGTGTAAGTTGCACCAGATGGACGTGAAGACAGCTTTCCTAAATGGTGTTATCGAAGAGGAAGCGTATACAGAGCAACCTTAATGATTTGAGGTTGAAGACAGGAAGTCTCATGTCTGCAGATTGAAGAAAGCTTTATACGGATTGAAGCAAGCTCCTAGAGCTTGGTATGGCCGTATAGACAGTTTCTTGACGAGCTTAGGCTTTACCAAGAGTCAAGCAGACTCTAATCTATACTTCAAAATTATGAACAATGAGTCAGTAATCTTACTGTTGTATGTGGATGACTTATTCTTAACTGGAGAAGAAAAGCTCATCACTGAATGTAAAAAGAGACTTGCCTCAAAATTTGAAATGAAAGACCTTGGCCTAATGCATTATTCCTTAGGTCTTGAGGTATGGCATAGTCCTGAGAGGATCTTCCTTAACCAAGGGAAGCACACGGTCGAAATCTTAAAGAGATTTGACATGTTGGAATGCAAGCCCATGAATACACCCATGGAAGCAAAGTTGAAGCTGTTGGTTGATACTTTCATCAGAATTGATTGATGCCACACTGTACAAACAGATTATTGGATCACTGATGTACCTACCGAACACTAGACCAAACATTTTTTTTGCCGTGAACACCTTGAGTCAATTTCTGGTAGAACCCAGACATGTTCACCTAGTGGCTGCAAAACATGTGATGAGGTACCTTAAAGGTACAATAGATTATGGTCTCAGCTATGATGGAGATCATGATTTCACATTGAGCGGATATACTGATGCAGATTGGGCAGGAAGTGTTTCTGATAGGAAAATCACCTCAGGATGTTGTTTCAGTTTGGGATCAGCTATGATCTCATGGCAGAGTAGGAAGCAATCTAGTATTGCTCTCAGCACAGCGGAAGCGGAATACATTGTTGCATGTTCTGCTAGCTGCAAAGTTATATGGCTTCAAAAGTTGTTGACCAGCCTGTTTGAATTTGAGATGAGAGCAACCATGATTCTATGTGACAACTAGAGCTGCATAAAGATGACAAAGAATCCTATATTCCACGACAGGTCGAAGCACATAGAGATCCGCTATCATTACATCTGCGACATGGTACAGAGAGGAGCCTCGAAGCTCCAGTACATTAGCATGGATGAACAGGTTGTTGGCGTGTTGACCAAGCCTCTATCTCGTGTAAAGTTTGAGTACTTCAGAGATAAGCTTCGCTTAGTCCGAAAGGACCTTCCTCTAAAGGGGGAGTAGATGTGATGTTCCTTGCTTCTGACCTAGTTGTCAGACTTAAAGCAAGATGTTCCTTGCTTCTGACCTAGCTGTCAGACGTAAAGCAAGATGATATGTGTTCCTTGCTTCTGACCTAGCTGTCAAATGTAAAGCAAGATGTTCCTTGCTTCTGACCTAGCTGTCAGACGTAAAGCAAGATGAGATGTGTTCCTTGCTTCTGACCTAGCTGTCAGACGTAAAGAAAGATGAGATGTGTTCCTTTCTTCTAACCTAGTTGTCAGACGTAAAGCAAGATGAGATGTGTTCCTTGCTTCTGACCTAGTTGTCAAACATAAAGCANTCAGACATAAAGCAAGAAGAGATGTTCCTTGCTTCTGACCGAGTTGTCAGACGTAAAGCAAGAAGAGATGTTCCTTTCTTCTGACCGATTTGTTAGACGTAAAGCAAGAAGAGATGTTCCTTACTTATGACTGAGTTGTCAGACATAAAGCAAGAAGAGATTATCCTTTCTTCTGGCCAAGTTGTCAGACGTAAAGCAAGATGATATGATGAGACTAGTACTGAGCTTCTGGCTAGATAGTTGTGACGTAAAGCCAATCTAGTATCCTACTTCCAACCTAATGGTTGTGACGTAAAGCAGGACGAGTTTCTTGCTTCCATATTGAGTGTTGTGACGTAAAGCAAGACGACGAGATGAGACAACTACTGATATTTCGACTTGATTGTTGTGACATGAAGCCAATCTTGTATTATGATGAGCCAGCCTTGTGCTGTGATGATGATGATGTATCAGTTTTTATATTAATACATATTGATGCAGATGATGATGGCATTCCTTTGAGAATAATGATAATGTTGATGACGAAACTTCTGATGATTTATAGATACGTCAACCAAGATGATATTGATGATGTTGTCCTCCCATTTGATGTTGTTGATGATGTTGTCCTCTCTCTCTCGCATGATGCTGCTAAAGAATACCCTTCTTGTTAAGGGGGAGTGTTGAAATATTGTAACTGCAAAGAGTATTCTT
>ML784044.1:574029-635031 GCA_009831015.1 Picea engelmannii | reverse complement strand
TCTACATTATAATAAGTTATAAGGATAGAGAAATGTGTTGGACATCTCTTTTGAATCTCAAGGACTCTAAATTTTTCACATATTCTATTATGGTTGGGGACTTTAACGTCATCCATAATAGTTTGGAGAAAAGAGGGGAAAGCTTCAGAAGAGATCCCTTTCAGGAGAAATTGGAGGAAATGATCAGGGATTGGGACCTCTTGGATATTAATCCAACAAAAGGGAAGTATATCTGGTCTAACAAAATAATATCCCTTGGGAATATTTTTTCTAGGCTCGATTGCTTTCTGGTTCATAACAATTTGTTGTTGCAACATCAAACCCTCAAATCTAAAATTATCCCCTGTATAATCTTTGACCATACTACTATTTCTCTTTATCTTCAACCGATCCTAGATTATGGCCCTCTACCCTTCATATTTAATATCCTTTGGCTCAATTCCTAGGATGTGATAGATATAATCAAAAAATCATGGGACACTTGGATAGCAGGCACTCCTCTGTATATATGGGAGCAAAAAATCAAGTTGGTAAAAAAAATATTAAAAGAGTCCTTTATTTCACCCACAATAGAGAAAGAGAAAATACTGTCTAAACTAGAGGAGTTACAGATGAAAATGGAAAGTAAAGAGATCAGAAGGCAAATTGAGGACGACAAAATTATGTTGCAAAGTTAGTTTCACCGAGTTATGAAGCAAGAGGAAGAGCATTGGCATCTTAAATCCTAGAGCTTGTGGTTAAAAGAAGGAGACAAGAAAGCAAAGTTCTTTCATAAGTAAGCAAAGGCATGATTGAGTCAAAACCATGTGAAATAAATCCTTTTGGAGGATGGTACCCAAATCTCAGGCTTTGAGGCCATCAAGGAGGTGGTAAGGCTACATTGTTTTCTCTATATACTTAATAGAGTGAAGCAGAGAGAGGGAACATCAATTTGATGTTGAAGAATATTCCAAAAATTGTTCCCAATGAATATAATCAAGAATTTACTTGGCTTATCATAGAGGCAAATATATGGGCAAGGATATGGAGCTTAGAACCAGACAAGGCCCCAGGAACCGATAGTTTCTTTATATCCTTTTATAGATATTTATGGTACCTTATTAAGTATGACTTAAAAATAATGTTGCAATATTCCCATAGATCATACAAACTGGGTGGGAATACTAGTTTGTCATTCTTGGCTTTATTACCCAAAGAGATAAACCTGTCCTCCTTTGCAAGATTCTAGCTTATCTCCCTATATAACGCTTCCTACAAAATTCTGACCAAAATTATTGTTGTTCATCTAAAAAAATATTTCCCAACATCATTTTTGAAAACCAAGGTGGCTTTATGCATCATAGGAAAATTATTAACAATATTGTGTTAGTGCAAGAAGTCATACATTCTAGTGTGTCATACAAGGAGAAAGGCACGGTTGTCAAGTTGAATATGGAAAATGTCTTTGATCGCGTGAGACACTCATTCCTCTTCAAGGTTTTAGACAGATTTGACTTCAACTCTGCCTTCATACAGTGGGTATCATCTTGCATCAATACACCATGGAAAGCACCCCCTATCAAAGGTTGACCTGCATATTTTTGTTAAAGAAGCATGGGTTTACATCAAGAACATCCCCTATATCTTCTCATGTTCATTGTTATGACCGATTCTTAGAGTCACAAACTAGAATTCACAAGAACTAGCGCAATTTTGTCTAGAATGCAGATAGTTCAACAAATCAAAAGTGTTAACCGTTCCCAATTTTTCGATGACACTTTGATGGTAGCTAGAGCCTCTGTAACCATTGCCTCCATATTCAAACAGATCTTAGACTCTTTCTTGGATGCATCAAGAGGAGAAGTGAATTACAAGAAATTTCAAATCTACAACTAGAATGTTAAACCACGAGTGATGAAAATAATTTCTCAACTCTTTCAATTTATTATAGTAGAGAACTGGTCCTCATTTCGATACCTCAAGATCCCAATCTCCCTAAAAAATACATCATTGTAGGAATGGAATTATATTGTTGAGAAAATCAAGAATAATTTTGTGCATTGTGGTTCTCAATGGCTTAACCCAACGGGAAGGATTGTTCTCATCAAAGTCGTATTATCATCCTTACCTCTTTAACATTTTTTTTCTATGTCAACCCCTTGATTAATCTTGAACCAGATAGCCACAAATATTCAATAATTTTTATGGAAATGGGGCAAAGCTAATGAAAAGAAATTCCACCTCATAAATTGGACAATAGTCAGGAATCCAAATGACAAAGGTGGATTATAACATACTCGGTATCAGCACAACGGAAAAACTCACTCTAATACCACTTTGTAGTGTACCCAGCCACCAACAAGTTAGGTCATGCTACTTCAAGAACACACTTATTGGACTTATTTCGAATTTCTAATACCAATTAATTAACAAAGAAGCATGAAAAGAATACCTGCAATAATCAAGATTCATGTTACACCTTAAAATAAATGAACCATATGCGATGCACATCAATAACCAGGAAGCAAACACATTATAAATACATATCTCAAGGGTAATAATTAAAACATAGTGGAAATAAATATGCAAACAGATAAACACGTGGCAGGGAGCACTTATCTTTAATAAAACCAATCACCAACTTATTGCAGACCAAGTATGTTCCACCCAACCTTAGACATTGATGTTCCAGGTATCAATAGCATGTCACCCCCAAGGAAGGGTTATGAATCCACAAGGACGGGTCTCAGACTGACACTTAACTTCCCAAACCAATCAATAAGCAAGCTCTCACGAGTTTCTCAAACACATAGCAAAATCCAGTTTACCAGCTCTCTTCCCTTCAACCTGCACCACCCAAAGCAAATGAACCCCCTTCACTGCCATGCAGTCCCTCAAGTTGTCCACCTATTTCCACAGCTCCAAAGCTTATGGTCAGAGAATATAAATGTTGGAACCCTTAGGATTCAATATTGTGAAAAAGGTTTTTCAATATGCCAATGTGTCCCAGGCATACAAGTATCAATTCATTGTTGAATTGCATAAACAATCACTACAGACATACAACCATGGCTACTTACCTTCAGAAAATCGTTTTCCTTTCCCATCCAAACAAAAGAATGAGCAAGAAGAGTGAATCAAAGAGGAATGAATCCAAAAAATATTTTAGTAAGAATGAATGGCCAACCAATTGAGCCCCCCAAACATCCCACGGGAAATCTTTTTAAATAGAAAAACACCCAAGGTACAACATGATCTCCCTGAGAGACTCATGTGCCCCCTCATTCTCACCCCAAAACAAATGTGGGTAAACAAAATAATTAAAAATATAAAGGCTTAGCCCCTAGGCTTCCCCCCTCTCTCGTGGAATTATAGCCCTCTATAACTCTTGCCCTTGTCAATCTCGGAGAAAACGATGTATTTTATTGTTAACAATGTTCAAATTATTACATTTCCTAGGCACTTCAGCCTCTTTCAATTTTATAGGCACTCTGACCTTTCATTAATAAACAAAATACATTATCAAATTAAGGACTCAAAATTGGGGTATTACATTCCCCTCCCCCTTATTTTTAGCCTTAGTTCATATACAAAATAGAAATCAAAATTTTAAGATTCTTTAAAAAGTCATGGGTACTATGCCTACATGGCATCTTCATGCTCTCAAGTAGCATCTTTGGGACTGTAGAAGGTCCACTGGACTTTTATCAATTCTATGACTCGATTGCAAAGCAATTTGATTTTTTTGTCCAATATGCGCTCATGTTGGACCTGAAAGTGTCCTTCTGGCTCCACCTGAATCAAATTCCAATCAATAACATGGTTAGGATCATGGACATATTTTTTCATCAAAGAGACACAAGATACATTATGCACATTCATGGAAGTAGGCAATGCAAGCATGTATGAAACTGGCCATATTTTGTCCAATATCTTAGATCGACCACAAAATATGGCTTCTATCTTTTTGCAGTCGCCCAACTTTAATGAGCTCTTCTTGGGATTCACTTTCAAAATCACATGCTCTCCCACTTTAAATTATCGAGTTGTCTTGTTCTTATCTGCATGACTCTTCTTTCTATCTTCTGATACCCTCAAATTCTACTTGATTTTAACCATCTGGTCTTCCATATCCTTGAGTAATTCTAGCCCAAGTACTATTTTTTCTACTAGGTTTTCCCAACTCCCTGGAGTATTGCATTTTCTACCATACAAAGCTTCAAATGGGCTCATCCTCAATGAAGCTCGATACCCATTATTGTAAGTAAACTCAACCAAATGCAATAAATCTTCCCACTTAGATGGATTATCCAATACATACATTCTTAAGATGTCTTCAATCACTTGTTTGACTCTCTCTCTCAACCCATCTGATTATGGATGGTATGTTGTGCTAAAGTTGATATTTGTACCAAATCCTTTAAACAATCCCCTCCATAAATTTGAAGTAAACTCGGTATCTCTATCTGAGACAATTGCCTTAGGTATCCCATGCAACCTAGCAGTCTCCCTCATGTAAATTTCTACAATATTAGTTGTCATATGAGTCATTTTTATAGTAACAAAACAAGCAATCTTTGTCAATTTATCAACCACTACCATTATTGAATCATGTTATTGTCCTGGGCAATTTAGTGATAGAATCAATAGTTACCACTTCACATTTCTTCTTTGGAATTGGCAATGGTTGTAGCAAACTCGTTGGGTGTCTATGCTCAAATTTCACTCTCTAACATTCCATACATATGGAAATGTAATCAGCAACATCCTTCTTCATTCCTAGCCAAAAGAATTGGTTTCTTATTATTGCAATTTTTTTTTGGTAACTAGGATGTCTAGCATATGGAACATTATGAATTTATTTTAATACCAAATTCCTAAGTTCTCCATAACTAGGAACATAAATTCTATATTTATTCATAAGTAATCTATCTTCCTTCATCTCTTACTCTATAATCTCCAGTTGTACATTTTCCTACTATAAATCTTCTTTTATGTGTAGGTAGTGATGATCTGTAACAACAACATCCAAAAAATTTCTAATTAAATTTGATTGATGCATACTAATGGTTGTAGCATGCATGAGATGTAACCTTCTATTGAGTGCATCAAAAAAATTATTTTCCTTTCCCTTAATATGTTTGATGTCAAAGTCACATTCACTTAAAAATTCCAGCCATCTTGTATGCCCAACATTCAAAGTTGGTTGCTCAAAAAGATATTTCAGACCACTATAGTCAGTTCTTAATTCAAATCTCTTTCCCATGAGATAATGCCTCCACATATTCATTGCATGAACTATGGAAACAAGCTCCAAATCATTTGTGAAATAATTCCTCACATGTTTTTTAAGCTTTATGGACTCATAACTAATGACATGTCCATTTTGAGTGAGGAATCCACCAAGTCCTTCCTTCCATGCATTTGTACATACCACAAAACTCTCATTTGGGTCAGCAATATTTAAAATAGGTGCACTAGTAAGTAATTATTTTAACAAATTAAAGTTCTCTTCACACTTTGCCATCCATTCAAATTTAATTCCCTTCTTTTCTAAAGAAGTGATGGGATGAGCAATCTTAGAGAACCCTTCTATAAACCTCATATAGTATCTGGCTAATCCCATAAAAAATATGACTTCTAAAACATTCCTTGGTGTTGGTCGTCCTCTAATGGCTTCAATCTTCTCAGGATCTACTGATATCCCTTCTTCTGAAATAATGTGCCCCAAATAATGGATTTGCTCTTGGTAAAAAGAGCACTTACTAAGCTTGGAATAAAGTTCATGTTCCCTTAGTACTTGCAGTACCAGTTCATGTTCTTCTTCTGATTTAAAATAGATAAGTATCTCATCCAAGAATACAATGACAAACTTATCCAAATAATTTCTAAGTATGCCATTCATTAAGAACATAATGGAAGTTGGTGCATTGGTCAGTCCAAATGGCACGACGAAAAATTCGTAATGTCCATACCTGGTTCTAAAGGTTATCTTATTGATGTCTTCTTCCTTGATTCTTACCTGATGGTATCATGATCTCAAGTCTATTTTTGAAATATATTTGCTTATCTTTGTTGATAAAAGACGTTATCAATTCTGAGTAGAGGGTATTTTTTCTTCACAGTGAATTTATTCAGTTGTCTAAAGTCAATACACAGCCTCAATGTTCCATCCTTCTTTTTAACAAAGAGTATTGTTGCTACCCAAGGTGAAACAGTTGGGCGTATGTACCCTTTCTTCAACAATTCCTCCAACTACATTTGTAATTATTTTAATTCTGGTGTGCTCATTCTACAAGGTGTCTTTGAAACTGGTGTAGCTCCCAGTACTAAATCAATAGAGAAATCTATCTCCCTCTTTGGTGGAAATCCTCATATTTCTTGGAATACATCTTCAAACTCTTACAATACTAAGAAAACTTCAAGGCTTGGCCCTTTTTTCTTTTCTGTCTCCTCCACGTGAGTTGCATACAATTAACAATCTTTTCTGAAACATCTCTTCAGTTGTAAGGTTGAAATCTCCCTTATAGAAATGGGTCTTAGAATTCCTTTCACAGAGCTATGTTTTCCTTCTTCATCAAGACATGTAAATGTCTTGTAATGGTAATCTAGGACATCATGATGCTTGTCCACCCAATCCATTCTGATTAGGATATCATAATATTCTAATGGTATGAGATTAATATCAGCAAATGTATTTAATCCATTCATATTTATTGGACAACCTCTAACAGTCTCATTGATCCTTCTTTTGGTTCCAATGGCTAGATGAACCAAACTTGATTTTTCATGCTTACTTTCCTCCAAATGTAATATGTCCGCTACTTTAGGATCAATGTAACAATGGCTTGTTCCTTAATCAATTAAAATAGCAACAGACTAATTAATGATCTTACCTTCCACTTCAATCATATGGGATTGATGTCCTACTTGTCGATCTTCTAAGTCTACATATATTCTTGGAATACTTATGCCCATGTATTATATTGTTGTAGCATCTTGGATGTTGTGTAAGATCTTCATTTTGTCTTCTCTATGGGGGAAATCCATGTACATGTGATCTTCTTTGCATCCCCAACATTTGATTTGTGGTCTTCCCCTTTTTCCCAAGGAGTCTACCTTATTGGATTCATTCTTAGCAGACTAATCTTGTTGATTTTTATTAGGGTTGTTTCTATGCAAGGGAGGTTTGAATCCCTTCATTCTCTAATTATATGTATCCTTCTTCTTATTCTTCCAACATTTTTTCAAATATTCTCTTATGTTTCCTTGCTCATACATGTACTTATGTTTCCTAAGGGTCAGAGGAAACATTTCCACAACTATAAATACCTAGGAGGAAAACTACAGCGACAACGAAGAGGTGAATCTTTGCTGGACCCTCACCCCCGGCATGATCATTTGGGAAATTTGGAAGGAAAGGAACCGGTGCATCTTCAAGAACCAAAGTTGGATGGTTGGAAAGATCAAGGAAATAGTAATAGCCATGACAAGGGAAACGCTACAGAGCCGCAACCTCCGAACAGGAGGAGCACAACTCATTGATCGGGATCTCAGAATTCTATAGACTTTCCAAGTGAAAGGAAGACACAACCCCAATTAGGTGAGACGGATGTCGCAACTAATTTTAGGCGAGTGCAACTGGAAACCGCCACCAGAGGGCTCCCTCAAGATAAATTTTGACGGGGCATCAAAGGGAAACCCAGGATGGATCGGTATGGGGGGAGTAATCAAGGACATTCAAGGAAGAATTATCTGACTGTACACAAAAAGTTTGGGGAATTCAACAAACAACGTTGTGGAATTTGGAGAAATGGAGACAAGTCTGGATATACTACACAGGGAAGGAATGGAAAATGTAATAGTGGAAGGCGAATCCATGTTATTCATCAACATGGTAAGGAAAATCCAAAATGGCACCAAAGTGGGAAAAATATAGAGGCACTGGCGCTTGGCATACTATCTACAGAAGATTCAGGAGCATCTGTAGAAAGGGATCACAGTGGAGTTGTGTTGGGTCCGCAGGTCAGCAAATGGACTGACGGATAGAATTTCTAATGAAGGGGTCAACCTGGAAGGATCAAAATTGGATGCCACATGGATTAGCATCCCAAGTGGCCAGTTTCAGACAGACTGTACCCATCTAGCGGCAAGGACTATGACGGCAGCTGAAGTACGGGCGACCACATCGAGGCTAGAGACACAGAATTAAATGAAGGGCAAGTAGGATCGAGGCCGAATCCGTTAGGTCACCTTTTAAACACGAGTTACAATGCATATCACATTCACACCACAAGAAGGGGTACGATACCAAGGTCCTGTCAATAGAAGGAAGTACAGGGGTTGGCCATGGGAGAATGGAAAGGATAAGCCGTCGCTGGCAAAGGACGAAGACCAAAGGGATAGCCTGACAGCAGGTATGGGTACACCTCATCTACACCTAGATCCTGAGGGAGGAAATGAATGGAGGACATCGTGTAAGGAAAAAGATTGGCATGGGAGTGACGATAGAGCTCCCAAGCACACATGCTCAGAAACAGAGATACAGGACCAAAATATATGCCTTTACGAGAGACAAATGATTACCTGGAGAAGACCACCCTCGGGGAAACTCTATAAAAGAAGAAGCATCAGGGGTAGCGACGGACCAACTAGTAGCAATTCCAGAGACCAGGAAGGGGAGAGTAGTAGCAGAGAAAGAAAGCATGACAGAAGCCGCAGCTTACAAGAAAAGATGGTAAGAATGAAGAACACCTAGAGTAAGAGAGGACCCCAGGGGGAGGAACTCCCAATAAGCGCCCGGAAGATCCCTAGGATGGAACGGGCGGCCAAAGAGGCCAAAGGAACCTTCCTTGAGCATGCAGATACAAAGGGTAAAGCAATCATCAACAGATGGGAGCAGGAAGTCAACACCAAGCACCAAGGCAAAGATTGGGCGAAACTCATCCAAGAAGCAGACGGGTTAAGGGACCCAGGGGCCACACATGCCAGGAAAACCCTCTACCAAAAAATAGTGGAGGAAGCTTGGTGTACAAAAATGCTAATATGCAAGCTGAGAGCAGAAAAGAACGAGACCAGCAGGGTGGCAAACCGAGGCCGCAATAATGAAATCATAGAAATCTTGAGCTGCCTCAGTGACCTGGAGGCCAGCATAAGAAGCATAGCAGAGAACCAGAGGAACCAAGGTGAAAAAATAGACCGATTGGCTGGTCAATTCCAACTCTACCTTCGCTATGTCCATCACATGGACATCACTCCAGCAAACCGACGCAGAACACCAGCCAGCATCAGAACGACGCACACGGTGGAGCAGAAAAAGGAAAATGAGGTAAGGAAGGCAGGAGATAAAAACCACTCAATCTGCGTGGACTAGCGCAGCACCAACTCAAGTTCTTTTGCTTATCAGTATAGGACCAGCTCATGTTATATGCTCTCGTTTTTATGTATTGCAGATGGTATAGTTATTTTTTCTTCTTTAAACGAACTTATGGAGACTGGGTCGATTTCCCCGAGTGGTGGCCCAGCCATCCTACCACTAATGTAGATAGCACAGCTTGGGGACCCCTGATCTGGTTTCCTTTTTCGCAGATCAGGGGCCACCCCTCAGCCTTTTTTGTACAATATTTTACTCAGTAATATAGAATCTCAACTCACCTACAAAAAAAAAAAATATGCACAATTGTTTTACTTTCTTTTATTTAGTTTATTATTTTAGTTTTACTTCTATTTATTATTTGCAACATTAAAAGAAAACAAAAATAAAATCCATTGTACTATGTTCTTGTAAATATAAACTAACATGGAGTTGATTTGTTTTTAATATTCTTCTTTAACATTTGTATTATCAATCTCTCTTTAATTGTTTTTACACTAACTTACATTGCATAAACTAAAACAAAAAGTATAAAAAAATGATAAAGTCATAAAACACATAAAAGTTTAATAATTGCAAAAAATCATGCAATAAAGATTTCAATTCTTGTAACTTAGGGTTTAGTTAGTTTAACTTTCTTTTTAAGATTTGCACTTACATCATTCACTCAAATTTTGTTTAATTTGCATTTCACTTAAAAAAACAAATACAAAATAATATAAGTTACAAAATACAATAAAAAACAATCATTGCAAAAACATATATACAAGATTCGTGCTTAGACTTCTATGTTGTTAGGGTCTAATGTGCTTTATTTTTTGGGCTTAAAACCTAGGTTATCATTCCCAACTCTTCTTGCCTAGCTTCACGGGAGGTTGATTCGATGTTGGTTTTGAAACACTCTTGTTTTGGAATCAACATACACTCGTCTCCCACCCATGGAGAGTAAGCCTCTGATAAGGTACATATTGTACAAGTATAAGTTGGTTAATAAGAAGAAAGAGAGGCTTCCAATCACAACTCAAAGATTAGTAAATTCCAATCAAGGCTAAAGAGAGGGTGGACTAAATATGTTACTTCTTAACTCCATTCTTGTGGGGTACTAGAAGAGGATGCCCTTTGGAATATCAACAGACTAATAGTATTATCTAACTAACTTTAAAGAAAATCTATGGTGTTATAACAAAATTGGTGATTTAGGGTTTATGACCTCGGGTTGTCTTTATGGAGTCACATCAGGGACAACTCTCCAAGGACTATGGATATCCAACTAACTGATTATTCGAAAGATTCTCTTTTTGAAAATCATATTTTTGGATCCCCTTGTAAAAAGGTTTTGAGGGTTTTTCTGCCATCGAATCCAAAAAATTCCTATGAGGGTTCGAGCCTCCCCTTCCTTTTGGAAGGTTGTGCCTCTAGTCATAGAGATATGACATCTAAGTTAATTTTGAAGGTCTAAGCAGCCAGTTGGAGGTATGTGGCATGATCGATGTAAAGGTTGCCTTAGATATTCGGATCGCGACATGAGTGGAGGTTGATGGATCAGAGGGGCAGGATTTACTCCTCATGGTGCGGAAAAAGGAGTTTATTACTACTCAACCTGACACTCTTGTTGCCTAATTCACCTCAATCTTCGGCATTGTTAGGGTTTATTGGATCTTGTTTACAGTTTAAAGAGTAGAGAGGTACCAATTATGCCCTGAAGAAGGCAAGGGGCAAAGGTCTTAGAAGAAAAAATCTAATAAAATCTAGGGGTTGCAGGGTGTCTCTTGTTGTGGGGGGGAATGTACTTATTGAACAACTTGGCGACCTAGTAGACTAGACTATCGTGGGGAAATTTTACGGACGTCACATCAATATGGTCAGTTTGAACTAGTGGATATTGAAGGTTTGGATGTCATTTATGGGCTTTGTCCCTATTGCTCATAATCTTTATAGGGGATGGATAGGTTTTATTTTTAGAAGTGAGGAAAATGACCAAAGGGTGCTAGTGGGATATTGGTACCTGGATCGTAACCTTTTAAGGTTCAAGCCCTAGTACTCATTATTTGATGTCAGGGCCACCATTGATTCCAACTCTCCAACCTAGGTAAAGATCCCAAATCTTCCTCATTAACATTGATTTCCAGATCGACATCATACCTTCTTGCTTTCGCAAGAACAACCCTATAGCCAATTCGGCTTACATATTCATGACCAACAACCTACTTCTAAATATTTCTTTAAAGATTAGCTATCTTACTATTATCCTTTTACAACATTACAATTCACCTCTTTATAGGCTTTACAGTAGGAAAAACCCTAAATAAATGGTACCCAAAAACGGTTGCAGATCCATGCAGATCATTATCTACAAATCCCACGAGTCTCAAGATTATGTTACAGTCGACTATTGTTGGTTGATCTCCTCCTCTAACTACTTCTTGGGCTGACCCAGGTTCAAATCTGAATAAGCTTCCAAGAAATCCCTCTAAAACTATCGGCCCTCCTGATAAACCAGAAGGCAACACAACACACAAGTGTACTACGCAGTCTCACCTGAGATATTTCTATGGGTGACTGTAATGCTCAGATGCTTGCAATCTTGGAAAAGGAGGGGATCTAGGATTTCCTTTCCTCTTCTTAAGCCTTAATCTGGTGGTTATTTCTATTATTCTTAGGAAACATTCATCTATTAAGTTTATGCATGCATTCTAACAGATCTAACATATAACAGATCTCACAGAATTATTCATTCATCAACTAACTACTTACAGAAAGTAATTATGCAATAAACACATCACACAACAGAAATGTTATCTTGGTTCACCCCCTCCTAGGCTACGTCCAAAAAGATATAGCTTCTCAGGCTCGTTTATTATAGTTTTGAAATATATGGCGTCGCGTGCACTATAATACCATTCTTACAATCGCAAAACATACTCCACAACCTTTGTGAGGCTGACTAGATCGCACCAGGATCCTCAGCCTGTGATCTAACCCTCAAGGTCTAGCTACTTTATTCTCCTACATCTCAACATATTACAAAAATAGTATCAAATCTTACAATAGTTCCCTTGACTACGTAGAACAATATTTCCAACTCTTTAAACGGCAGACCCCTGACATAGGCCTCCTAGGCACATATTTATAGTAATCCTCATCTTCTTAGCCATTACAGTTTCTTTCAAAAACCCTAACCCTAACGCAGTTAGGTTTTCCTACATGTGCACCTTGCATGCTTTCCTCGCACATGTTATTGTTCCTTCCCATTATATTTTTCCAATTCTGGGTTTTATCTTCCAAAAATTGTATTTCCTCAAAATAGTTTTGCGCCCAACAGGCCGCCAACACTAACATGTGGCACATCCTGAGCCACCTAGGCATTTCACACTCCCGGGACAACCTCTGCTAGGTTGTGGAACTTGTCTGAAAGTTTCCTTCCTCTTTCCTGGACCTGTGTGGCTCTTCATGTCAATACCTCTACTGATTGTGATGTGATCTCCTCATGGATCAGTGTCACACCCTTTGTTTGTTCTTGTGCCATGTTCCTCTTTTCCTACTCCAATTGTGTGATCAGTTGCGCTACTTGCTCCTGGAGTGGTTCTGCTTCTCCATGTCTCTCCTATTTTTTCCTCTACGTGGCATTCAAATCTGCCTGGAGATTCTTCAAGTCTTGATTACCTTTCAGGTGCTTTGTGATGTTCATCATTTTCTGTCGGTTCTTGAGTTCTTCCATGGCTACACTTATCCTCTCCTCCTCTTGGTCCCACTGTTCAACCTGCTCATTCTCATCCAGCATTGTCCATAGCTACATCGCTCTGTTAAACAATCATGTTGTTGCGCTAACTTGTTCCTCCATTGCTGCCATTTGGAGTGAAGCTTCTTGTTTCCTCTGCTCTCTCACCTTGGGAGGAGTTGTATGAGTCAGTTTTTCTTTTAATTCTTCAATCTCTTGCTTATAGTGTTCGATGGTCTTGGAAATAAACTTGAGTTTCTCCTCTATGCTTGTGTTCTCTTCCTGTGCACTCTCAGGGATGTGACTGTACATTGTTTTCACACCCTGTTCAATTCTATATGTGTGCTCCTTTTATTCCTTGGTTTCCGACTTGCCCTGTTCGACCACCAATTCCAAGGCTTCCTTGTCATCTCTTGTCTCCTCCAGCTTTGTTGCATCTGTTCTGGCGCATGATTGTACCTCATGTGTGATACTGACTTGGTTCATGTACACTTCCTTGGTAGGTATTCTTGCTAATACCGGCTCTACCTGCGTCAGATCCTTCAATGGCATATGTGTTGTAGTTTCATCCATTTGCAGCATATTAGTTGTTAGCCTGAAATTTGGACTCATCTGGGAAATAGTCTGAACTATGTCCTCCTTTCTCGGTAGAGTCCTTGTCATCGTTGTTGCTTCTTCGGGGAAGGATTTAGTTCCCCTTTCAGGCCTTGCGCTAACCTGATCTGATTGAGGACCTTCTTTATTCCCGCCATTTCATCTTGTATTTTTTCTCTCTAGTGTTGGGATTCTTCAAAATATTTCGTTGCGCGGTCCTGCACACTTTCTACCACGTGGTCTGCATCATCCTTGGTGATAGTTTATTTTGGAAGTTGTTTGTACGCTTTCACCTTCTTGTGCAACCCTCCTATATGTATTATTGGCCTCTCAGGGGACCCTGCCTCCTGTGGGGTGGATGTCGAGGGGGTTTCTTCCATTGCAATGGCCCCCGCTCCTTGTTCTTTATGTCCTGGGGAAAGTCCTTTTGTTTTACATGTGTATTCCTCTTTGGCGCACTCCACTTCTTCTGTTGTGTCATCTTTTGGTTGGGTTTCCCCACCTTTGTCAACTTTTTGGGCGCAGTGGTGTCTACCTTTGTACCCTTAGGAACTTCTTGAGTCAGAAATGTAATCCTCCAGTCATCATGCCAATCCCTCATCTCCATTTCTATGTTGTCTCCAATGACGATGTATCTCAGTTGTATCCATTTCTTCTCCAAATCCTTGCATGCTTGGATCCACATATTATGCCTTGTCGCTCTCAAGCTGGATATGTCTCTGTATTTTGTGACCACGTCTGGAGTAATCCTCCAAGTGTTCGCAACGCTCTATTGTATCTCTCTGAAGTACCTAAAAAAGGTACCTCCCCAATGATGTGTATTGTGTTGCGCAACAACAACCTATTCGGTCACAAAAATCAGAGTACGAGGGCTCCCTCCACCCCATCAGTGCGATCAAAATGAGTAACCATGAATAGTGGAATTATGTTCCCAAGTCCTGTGCATCTTTGCAGTCTTCAAGGAACAAGTTTAATAGATACAGGGCCCATCTGTCTGTAGTTCCATTAGCACACTACTCTGCAGCTGTGACAACCCCAGCAAGGACTTCCTCTTTGCAGAATTTCCTGATCATTTTGTAGGCCATGAGCTTGGTGGCCATCTTCATTGTTGTTTCATTGATCCTCTTTATTATGATCCCGTGCGAGCCCCTCTTTGTGCCATAATTTTTCTTCATCTCCTCAGCAAGGGCTTTCTCCTTTATTTTGTCATCCAGGTACTATGCGGGGTTCTCACCCATTGATGGAAAACCTGTGATGACTATAATAAGCTCCACATCTATTGGGACGGGTTGTTCCAACCATAAGAATCCTCCATGGAGGATCGTCGTCAACTTCTTGACGCAGTTGTTTACTTCTTTCCCCCTTTTGAAATGGGGAATTTTGAGCAGATTCAAAATCCCTATGTTGTCCAGGCCGGTTGCCCATGGTTTTGGTTGTAGGATTGGGTATCCAAAGGGGCATGTCCCTATACTTTCCAGGTATACCTACTACATAAACTCAGGTAATTTTCCAGCATCGGCCAAATCATGGTCCGAATATCTTAACTTCTCCATGCATCCCAGAAGTGTTGGTGTGATTTGCACTCCCTTTGGAATGCACAGCAGTACGATGGTTGCATCGGGCTGTCTATGAGGGGATTGTGCTATGGGTTGTTTTCCCTTTCTTCTTGGTAGCTGCATTGAGGTCCCAACCTCCATCTGTCTCTCCATGTTAGAGTATGGTTGGTCGGTAATGTCTTCCACCAGACCCTCTTGTTGCTATGCAGACCCTGCTCTGGGTGGTCTTGGCATTGCAGCCTCTATGTGTGTGTTGGCTTCTCCATTTGTTCATTGGGCTTCTTCAGCCCTCGCAGGTAGTTGTATGGTGTCTGCATCATTTGTAGTGTGATCCTACGCACCATTATGCAAGTTTATTCCCATGGTCGTTGTTGTTGGGGGTTGTGTTTCTTCC
Organism: Picea engelmannii; assembly: GCA_009831015.1. Classification (NCBI taxonomy): domain Eukaryota; kingdom Viridiplantae; phylum Streptophyta; class Pinopsida; order Pinales; family Pinaceae; genus Picea; species Picea engelmannii. Next base: position 619,417 of record ML784044.1, on the reverse strand, counting down.
ACCACCGGTGTAGGGCTTGATGGTTCTTCATGTGGTGAAGGAATCATGTCCACATCGATGAATTCCTCGATCTAGGTGGTTTTCTATTTGGCCTTCGCAGTTTCATATGGTACCCTGACGTTGCTTCTAGTTTTCCTCCCTGCTTAGCTCGGCACACCCATCTTCGATGGTGCCATCATGGGTACTAGCCAATTTTTGTTGAATGGGTTCCAACCTGTTCGCATTGTGTTCTTCGTCAATTCGCTTCTGCTCTACATGCTCTCTATCATTGCAATTTCACGATTTCACAATAAGTCTTATGTTCCCCGTGTTTCCCCTTTATATAGAAAATGTCGTGAAAACTCTCGGAGAACCTTCCCTGGTTGCAATTAATGCAATGACGCTTTATGACTACGTTCCATTCAATTTCATAAATACCACTAGTTGGCACCATTTTTCTATACTAAGTGTTTCGAGTGCGTGGCGTATCTTTTGTGTAACTTTTCCTTAGTGTGCAATGTGTCACTTGTATGGTGCACACAGACATTTTCCCTTTCGTCGCGCTGAGTCCACTTTCTGTTGCGCTTTGTATTTTCTAGTATTTTTGTATTTTCTGTCTTTTCTATTTTTGTATTTATTTTTCCTTATTTTCTCCTTTTTGTTTGTTTTTCTCATTTTCTCTATCTTAACTTCTACTAGAATACACTATGTACATGTTTTCTTACTGTGCTATAAGTTTTAAGTGCTAGGAGGTCGACTGTCCCTATCCAGTTTCAGTGCACTTCCATTGATCATTCCTCTCAGTTATGTGCCTCCCAAATCTTTCAGTTGTACAGCTCCCCCATCTGTGACAGTCTTCACTTCATATGGCCCCAGCCAATACATTCTTAATTTACCTGGATGCTGAAGAAATTTATTGTCATAAAGAAAGACTAGATCTCCCTCCTTGGAACTCATCCTCTTGATATGTTTTTCATGCCAAGTTTTGTCTCTTGCTTTCTCTACTTCCTAATGAAATCCTACTAGAATCCTATCCTCCTCCATCTCCATTAGTTGATTCAACCTCTCTTTCGCTGCACCTCTTTCTATCATGTCGGTGATTGTTGCTATAGGCAGACTAGGTACCATGCATTCCAATGGTACCACTGCTTCTTTCCCATACACTAACCTAAATGGTGTTTGTCCTATCAACTTCTTACATCTATTCATGTATGCCCACAGTATTCTTGGTATTTTCAATTCCCAATCATCCTTGTTGACATTGTAGATATTTGTCAGAGCACTCTTTAGGATCTTATTGAAGGCTTATACTGTTCCATTTGCTTGAGGATGGTATGGTGTACTCTTCTGATGATAGACTTCAAAGTCCTCAGTCATAGCCTTGATAGTTTTGTTGATAAAGTGAGTGCCCTGGTCACTCATCAAAATCCTTGAACAGCCAAATCTAGTGATCACTTGCTTAAACAATAAATGTCTTGTTGTCTTTGTGTTCCAATCTTTTACTGGTATTGCTTCTGCCCATCTTGTTAAGTATTTTGTTGCAGTAATGTTGTATCTTTCTCCTGACCTTTTTGTTGGTGGATTAATTCGTCCCACAAAGTCTATTGCCCATTTGTCAAATACCTCCAAAGTTACTTGTGGCCTTTGGGGCATCTCATCCCTTCTATTAGGTTTACCAGCCCTCTAACAAACATCAAATCTTTGGCAATATTCCTTAGCATCTCTGTGAATTGTTGGCCACCATAGTCATGCGTGCAATACCTTTTGCATGGTAGCTTTTCCTGCATAATTTCCTTCGGCTATTCTCTCATGAGCTTCTACCAAAATCCTAGGCCTTTCATGTTCTAGTACGCATCTTTGCAAAATGTTGTCTATGCCCCTTTTGTATAAGTGTCATGCAATCAATTGATAGTCTACAGCCATGATTACCATATTCTTCCTCTACATAGTGTTAAACTCTTGTGGCGCAATCCTTGTACTCAAGTATTCAATAATATCAACAAAGTCTCCATCGGCTATTTGGACTAAAAATAATTGCGCATCAGGGAACTTGTCTTCCAAGTTGGTAGGTTCCTCTCCATTCGTTACCCTAGACAAGTGATCATGTCCTTAATTCAACTTCCCTGGTTTGACTATCACTTCAAAATCAAATTCCTGAAATAAAAGTAGCCATCTACAGATCCTCCCCCCCAACATTGGCTTGTTGACTAGGTATATGAGGGATAAATGATCTATGAACATCTTGAAGTGTTTTCCCAATAAGTAATGTCTAAACTTTTGAAGTGCATAGACCATAGCTAGGCCTTCTCTTTCTATAGTTTTGTAGTTCTTGTCTGATTCAGACAGTTTTCTACTTGCAAATGCTATAGGATGATCCAAATCCCCTGCTCTTGGTTGCACTAGAATTGCTCCAAGTGTTATAGTTGATGCATCGACATGCACGTGAAATGTCATTTTCCAATCTGGGAATACTAGAATAGGTTGTTGAAATATTGTAACTGCAAAGAGTATTCTTATTATTATTGATATATTATTCATAGGATCAATTCCCATTGTGGATTGATCATGTTGCTTATTGTAATCGGACCAAATCCCCTTTCGTGGATTGGTCAAAAGACAATTATAATAGACAGAATAAGAAGTCGGCCCCGGCAGTTAATAAAGAGACCCAAAAATATAATAAAGGTGGGTTTACCCACCCAGATTGAGAAGTCGGCCCTGCCAGTGAAGAGACACTTCACACGTGCCAGACTTGTATAAATAAAGGAGGCTAGCGCCTCACTTAGACACAACTCACTTGCGCAGTTTGACAGACAAGTTTTGATCTGTTACCGGCAAAGGAGAGAGAGAGTGGCACATATCTTAGAGAGGACTTTTTGTTTTAGCATAGAGATCTATTGGCATTGTATTAGCTATTAAGGAAGTTTTGTTGGGTTTTCTTCCCCTAGAGGGTTTCCCAGGATAAATGTTCTGTCTCTTGTGATTGTGTATTTCTCAGTGATCTTGGATTATGCTATTGTTATCTAATGAAATGCAAACATCTATAATAATGGCTTAAATATTAACATGGTTTCAGAGCCGAGTTGAAGGAAGCATCTTTCGCAAGAGAAAAACTTCACTGTTGTCATACCTACAAATTAGGGTTTTTCAAAAGTGAATCTTTTCAGCCCTAAAACTATCTAGAAAGTTGTGCCCTCCAATAAGGATCAATTTGGCATCATCAGCGCACCTTTTTCAGTGGCTGGATCTTCTGGAAAGTGAAACCCTAGTTTCACAAAGTACCAGAAGTACCAAAGTACCAGAGGTACCATAAGCACCAGTCTAGAAATATTCAAATCAAATTTGAAGGGGAAAAAGTTGGATTTTCTCAGATCCAAACACATGATGCAGCTCGCCTCAGCTAAGCGCATCTCCTGGTAAGTTCATTTTTTTATTCTGAGCACTTTCATTTTTCGGTCATTTTCCTAGCTCCATGTAGAGATGTCTGCGAGCATTAAGCTTGTTGACAAGTTAGAAGGAGTAGAAAACTTTTGTGCCTAGAAGTATAGGATTGGCCTCATTATTGAAGAGAATGACCTAGCAAGATTCATCAAGGAAGAATTACCAGAACCCAAAGATGTTGCAGAAAAGGCAAAGCATCAAAATGACACAATAAGGGCCAAAAGAGTCATTGCAGATTCAATCAAAGACCATCTAATCCCTTATGTGTCATATAATAAGACCTAGAAAGAAATGTTTGATGCCTTGACCAGATTATATGAATGGAAGAACATAAACTGGAAGTTGAACCTCAGAACCCAACTGAAGAATACAAGGATGCAGAAAGGAGAAATGATTCATGAATATTTCTCCAGAATCTAAGAATTCAAAGAACAGCTAGAAGCTATTGCAGACACCATAGACGAAGATGAACTTATAATGATGGCCCTAAATGGTCTCACAAGACCTTGGGATGCCTTCATCCAGACAATATGTGCCAGAAAGGAGAAACTGAAGTTCGACAACCTATGGGAAGAATGCATCCAAGAAGAAACAAGAGTAACAAATCGGGAAGTGTTACTAGCAAGGGATGATGATCAAGCCCTAGCCACCCACACCAAAGGAGGAAGGAAGAAACCCTACTTTCATAATGAGACTCATAAAGAGCCTCAACAATCAAATAAATTCAATCATAAAGAATCTCATCTAAAGAGATTTCAGAAGAAAGGACAATGAAAGGAAAGAGACTCCTCATCTGTACAATGCTATCATTGTGATAAGATGGGACACATTGCAAAGTTTTGTCCAGACAGATGAGAAGAATACAAGAGAAAACAAAAGAGGCTTCATGCCCATGTAGCCGAAGATGAAGAGCCACCCACAAAGATGATGAGAGAAGATATCAAAGACCATGTGTTGATTTCAGCCCTCTCAGGATCTGTAACACCTGGAGAGGACTCTTGGCTCATTGATAGTGGTGCATCCAAGCACATGACGGGACAAAGAAATATTCTCTCTTGTATCTCAGAGAAGACATTTTCTCAAAAAGTGACACTTGGTGATGATTATCACTATCCCATCAAGGGAGTGGGAGAATCAAACCATAAACTGAATTCAGGGAATTCACTAAAAATGAAGGACATACTATATGTACTAGGCTTGAAGAAGAACCTACTCTCCATTTCAGCTTTAGAGAAGAAATGCTTCAGAGTTTCCTTTATAGATGGATAAGTTCTTATGTGGGCCAAGGGAGAAACGTTAAATGAAGCAATCGTCATTGGCAATGAAGAAAATGGCTTGTATAAATTAAAGGGTCACTCAGAGGCTGCTATGACCCATGCCATTGAAAACTCATGTGAACTTTGGCATAGAAGATTAGCCCACATCAACTACAAGGTGCTACCATACATATGCAAAGCGGTCACAGGTTTACCAGAACTCAAAGGTGACCATAAAGGAATATGCAATGGATGTGCACAAGGGAAGAATATCAAGAACCCTTTTCCGAAGCGGGACAGAAAGATAGAAGGAGTCCTAGAACTTATCCGTTCAGATGTGTCTGGCCCAATGCCATCATCCTCCATTAGTGGGTATGTATATTATGTATCATTTATTGATGATTACTCTCATAAAACCTGGATATATTTCTTGAAGTCTAAAGATGAAGTGTTCAGTAAGTTCAAGGAATTCAAAGCCTTGATAGAGAACCTTTCTGAAAGAAAGATCAAGATACTCAGGTCAGATAATGGAGGAGAATATACCTCAAAAGAGTTTGTGAACTTCTGCAAAGATGTTGGAATCAAGAGGGAACTCACTACTCCCTATAATCCACAACAAAACGTTGTAGCTGAAAGGAAGAACAAAACCATACTGGAAGCTATGAAGACTATGATCCATGATCAAGATCTTCCTATGTGCTTATGGGCAAAAGCAGCGATGGCAATTGTTTATGTGCAGAACCGATTATCCCATAGTGCACTTGGGCTCAAGACACCAAAAGAGATGTTCACCAGAAAGAAGCCAGAGGTAAGCCATCTCAAAATATTTGGTTGTCCAGTGTTTATTCATATACCTAAAGAAAAGAGAAACAAGTTGAACCCTTCAGGAAAGAAGGGAATATTTGTGGGATACTATGAGGTTTCCAAGGCCTTCAGGATCTATATACTAGGTCAACATCACATTGAGATCAGCAAGGATGTGACCTTTGATGAAGATGCAGCTCTCAATAAATCTAAAATATGCCAACTTGAAGAGGTATATGAAGAGGAACTCGTAATCCCCCATACTACAATGAGGGAGGTTCCCAGAGCTGCAGAACTAGAGAGGGAAGTCGTAACTTCCCCTGATGAGGAACTTCTAGAAGACCATGATATAATAGAAGTGCAAGAACCTCCTCAGATGACGATCCTCCATAAAAGAAAGCCAGCCTAGGATAGAGAGCTTATTCAAGATGGAGAGAACTACGGTGTTCCCCAAGGAACCACGAGACAGGTGAAAAGACCAAATCCATTCTCCATTTATACAGCTTTGATGTGTGACCTCCTAGAAGAGGAGCCTACCTATTTTGAAGAATCCATTCAAAGAAAAGAATGGGTAGATGCCATGACAGAGGAATACCAATCCATAATGAAGAACAAAGTATGGGAAATAGTTCCCAGACTGAAGAATAAAGATTTGGTATCCTCTATATGGCTCTTCAAAATAAAACATGTTGTTGATGGAAGTATTGAGAAGTATAAAGCAAGATTTGTCACTCATGGCTTTTCCCAAAAGGAAGGCATTAACTATGAAGAGACATTCACTCCTGTGGCCAAATAAACTTCGATCAAAACCATCATAGCTCTTGCAACTAAGATGAAGTGTAATTTGCACCAGATGGACGTGAAGACAGCTTTCCTAAATGGTGTTATCGAAGAGGAAGCGTATATAGAGCAACCTCAATTATTTGAGGTTGAAGACAGGAAGTCTCATGTCTGCAGATTGAAGAAAGCCTTATACGGATTGAAGCAAGCTCCTAGAGCTTGGTATGGCCGTATAGACAGTTTCTTGACGAGCTTAGGGTTTACCAAGAGTCGAGCAGACTCTAATCTCTACTTCAAAATTATGAACAACGAGTCAGTAATCTTACTGTTGTATGTGGATGACTTATTCTTAACTGGAGAAGAAAAGCTCATCACTAAATGTAAAAAGAGACTTGCCTCGAAATTTGAAATGAAAGACCTTGGGCTAATGCATTAGTCCTTAGGTCTTGAGGTATGGCAGAGTCTTGAGAGGATCTTTCTTAACCAAGGGAAGCACACGGTCGAAATCTTAAAGAGATTTGACATGTTGGAATGCAAGCCCATGAATACACCCATGGAAGCAAAGCTGAAGTTGTTGGTCGATACCTTCGTCAGAATTGATTGATGCCACACTATACAAACAGATTATTGGATCGTTGATGTACCTAACGAACACTAGACCAAACATTTGTTTTGTCGTGAACACCTTCAGTCAATTTCTGGTAGAACCCAGACATGTTCACCTAGTGGCTGCAAAACATGTGATGAGGTACCTTAAAGGTACAATAGATTATGGTCTCAGCTATGATGGAGATCATGATTTCACATTGAGCGGATATACTAATGCAGATTGGGCAGGAAGTGTTTTTGATAGGAAAATCACTTCAGGATGTTGTTTCAGTTTGGGATCAGCTATGATCTCGTGGCAGAGTAGGAAGAAATCTAGTATTGCTCTCAGCACAGCAGAAGCGGAATACATTGTTGCATGTTCTGCTAGCTGCAAAGTTATATGGCTTCAAAAGTTGTTGACCAGCCTGTTTGACTTTGAGATGAGAGCAACCGTGATTCTATGTGACAACCAGAGATGCATAAAGATGATAGAGAATCCTATATTCCACGACAAGTTGAAGCACATAGAGATCCGCTATCATTACATATGCGACATGGTACAGAGAGGAGCCTCGAAGCTCCAGTACATTAGCATGGATGAACAGGTTGTTGGCGTGTTGACCAAGCCTCTATCTCGTGTAAAGTTTGAGTACTTCAAAGATAAGCTTGGCTTAGTCCGAAAGGACCTTCCTCGAAAGGGGGAGTAGATGTGATGTTCCTTGCTTCTGACCTAGTTGTCAGACGTAAAGCAAGATGTTCCTTGCTTCTGACCTAGCTGTCAGACGTAAAGCAAGATGAGATGTGTTCCTTGCTTCTGACCTAGCTATCAGATGTAAATCAAGATGTTCCTTGATTCTGACCTAGATGTCAGATGTAAAGCAAGATGAGATGTGTTCCTTGCTTCTAACCTAGATGTCAGACATAAAGAAAGATGAGATGTGTTCCTTTCTTCTAACCTAGTTGTCAGACGTAAAGCAAGATGAGATGTGTTCCTTGCTTCTGACCTAGTTGTCAGACATAAAGCAAGATGAGATGTGTACCTTGCTTCTGACCGAGTTGTCAGACGTAAAGCAAGAAGAGATGTTCCTTGCTTCTGACCGAGTTGTTAGACGTAAAGCAAGAAGAGATGTTCCTTGCTTATGACCGAGTTGTCAGACGTAAAGCAAGAAGAGATGTTCCTTGCTTCTGACCGAGTTGTCAAATGTAAAGCAAGAAGAGATGATCCTTGCTTCTGACCAAGATTTCAGACGTAAAGCAAGATGATATGATGAGACTGGTACTGAGCTTCTGGCTAGATATTTGTGATGTAAAGCCAGTCTAGTATCTTGCTTCCAACCTAATGGTTGTGACGTAAAGCAGGACGAGTTTCTTGCTTCCAGCTTGAGTGTTGTGACGTAAAGCAAGACGATGAGATGAGACAAGTACTGAGCTTCTGACTTGATTGTTGTGACGTGAAGCCAGTCTTGTATTATGATGAGCCAGTCTTGTGCTGTGATGATGATGATGTATCATTTTGTATACTAATACATATTGATGCAGATGATGATGGCATTCCTTTGAGAATGATGATACTGCTGATGAAGAAAACTTCTGATGATTTATAGATACGTCAACCAAGATGATATTGATGATGTTGTCCTCCCATTTGATGTTGTTGATGATGTTGTCCTCTCTCTCTCGCATGATGCTGCTAAAGAATACCCTTCTTGTTAAGGGGGAGTGTTAAAATATTGTAACTGCAAAGAGTATTCTTATTATTATTGATATATTATTCATAGGATCAATCCCCATTGTGGATTGATCATGTCGCTTATTGTAATAGGACCAAATCCCCTTTTGCGGATTGGTCAAAAGACAATTATAATAGGCAGAATAAGAAGTCATCCCCAACAGTTAATAAAGAGACCCAGAAATATAATAAAGGTGGGTTTACCCACCCAGATTGAGAAGTCATCCCTGCCAGTGAAGAGACACTTCACACGTGCCAGACTTGTATAAATAAAGGAGGCTAGCGCCTCACTTAGACACAACTCACTTGCTCAGTTTGAGAGACAAGTTATGATCTATTATCGGCAAAGGAGAGAGAGAGTGGTGCATATCTTGGAGAGGACTTTATGTTTTAGCATAGAGATCTCTTGGCATTGTATTGGCTATTAAGGAAGTTTTGTTGGGTTTTCTTCCCCTGGAGGGTTTCCCAAGATAAATGTTGTGTCTCTTGTGATTGTGTATTTCTCAGTGATCTTGGATTATGCTATTGTTATCTAATGAAATGTAAACATCTATAATAATGGCTTAAATATTAACATGTGTTGCCATCTTTTCTTTTATGGTGTCCAAACCTTGTTGACAATCCTCATTCCACTTGAATTTAGTATCCTTCTATAACAGTTTTTGCATTGGCACAGTGATCTTCGCATACCCTTTTATAAATTTTATGTAGTAGCATGTATGTCCCNCCATCTTTTCTTTTATGGTGTCCAAACCTTGTTGACAATCCTCATTCCACTTGAATTTAGTATCCTTCTATAACAGTTTTTGCATTGGCACAGTGATCTTCGCATACCCTTTTATAAATTTTATGTAGTAGCATGTATGTCCCAATGTTGCTCTCAACTGGCACACTGATTTTGATGGTGGTAAATTGACAATCACTACAATCTTGGAAGGATCTAATAGCAAGCCTTATTTACACACTATGTGTCCCAACAGTATTCCAAAAGGTGTCCTAAAGATGCACTTCTTGATATTCAATGATATATGACACTACCTACATCTTTCCAACATCATCCTTAACACCTCCACATGGTATTTTAATAGGTTGTATACAGTCCAATCGTCCAGATATACTTCTAAAAACTAATGTATGAACTCCTTAAAAGTAGCTATTACTACCCTTGAAAATATAGTTGGTGCATTCTTCAGACCAAAAGGCATGACTGTGTACTGGTAGGATCCCCATTCTAAAGCAAAATTAGTCTTGTACCTGTCTTCTGGAGCTATCTTGATCCGATGGTAACCTAAGAATCCATTTGTAAATGAGTATGCATCCTAGCCTCCCACATTATCTAATACCTCATATGTGAAAGGGGTGGAAAAAGGGTCATGTAGGAAAGCATCATTTAGTTTCATCAGGTCTACACAAATCCTTATCCCCCTTGTTTCTTTTCTTGCACTACCATAGGGATTATCCATTCAGATTCTTCTACTAGTTCTATAATTCCAACTTCTAACATTCTATCAATTTTTGCTTTCACTTTCTGCTTATATATTGGATTCAATCTATAAGGTATCTTTCTAACAGATCTAGACTCAAGTTTGATATGTATCTTCATCTCTCCTAGCTCTCCTGTTATTCCTTTTATCTTTGTAAACGTTGTTGGGAACAGGTCACTGTATCCGTGCAGTAACCCTGTTATTCTTTCCACTGTTTGTTCATCCCAATAGTCTCCAATACTTGCCATTTTGGGATTCTCAGTTGTCCCAATGTTGATTTTATTTACCTTGATAGGTGCAGCAAATACTTATGATTCCAAAGATGGACCTTCCACCTCTCGTTCTCCCTCAATTTATGTAATCTAAATATTGCACGGGTCATCTTCATCTGGTGCTTCTTCTTCCACATGATAGCATGACAGTAGTTCCTTGACTATCTGTCTGTGTTGTTGTTGATACTCTATCATGAGTTCAACCTCTGGTTCATTAATAAAGATCACACCTATGATTTGTTTGAGTGTTGAATCAATGTTGGGGTTATCATGTTCTAATGAGAAGGTTACTATAAAATTTTGTTGTAATGTTGTCCATTCTGCAGTGTCTTTGCGCAGTTTCTGGTCTACATACCAGTTTTATGGAATTCATTCTAATGTATGGATGAAGTGATGAGGCCATTCCATTGGTGGTTTCATCCTCCATAGTGTTCTACATCTCTCTAAATGTTCTTTTGGTGTCCCATGTCCATCATATCTCTGCATCTTATTGCTCCCCTGCTCTGTGTTGAATCTAATGCGCAGCAATAACTTACATTGGTACCAGTCCTTAATTGTTTCTTTGTGTGCACCCGACCATCTTGTAGGTGTTTCTTTGAGTGAAATGTCCAAGACTAAGATCCTTTGATTCTCTAACACTTCATCTTCATATCTTGTTAGCAATTCTTCTAATTCATTTATACCATGGAAAATGAGAGGTTCTCTTATCTCGGTACCCACCCACCTTACTGCGCGGTCTATTCTTACGCACCTTCTTATGGAGACTTCATGTAATATTTGTTGCCAATTCTCCAAGCATGTATTTGAGTTAGAATCACATGATGTGATGCTCCTCCAGTTGAGTACCCCATCCGCAGTTGCATTAACATAATCTTCTTCGCGCACGGTGGTTATGTATAACTGGTTTATTTCCTCCAGACCTAAGCAAGTGGGATCTACAAACCTTTCTCCTTTCGATGGATCTAATGGCGCAATGACTATGTATTCTCTTGATTTGAATGTCATCTTCCTTGTCTTCAAGTTGATTATGGCCTAGTTATCAAATCCTCAATCCAAGCCAAACAGTGTTGGGTAAGGTGTTGTGCCATTCACTATCCCTATCACTTCAAAGTTTGCCTTAGTGTGCACTCCATCCAGATCTATTGTCACACCTTTTAGCCTTCCAATTGGCAGAACTTTGTGTTGGTTTTCTAGATTCAATTAGATAGGCAAGTAGCCTAATGTGGGCTCTCCCATACATTGCCATGTCTTCTTAGGTAAGACGTTCACCTCAGACCCTAAGTCCAATATAATGTCTCCCATATTGAACTCCCCAATGTTAGCATTCAATCTGAATTCCCTGCTTGTCCTCCTTCTTTAATGGAGGTGATTGACTGTCTTATACTCTAACTTTCCCTCTACCTCTATGTTACATCTTTCTAACATATTTTGCAACTCTTTAACAGATGATGGATTATTCAGTAGCTTAACACGGGATTGAAAAAGAAGTCTTTATGTGCTTACTTTCTCTACAGCTTGTGTTTCATTGGTGTGGTCCATTGAGGAGGGAATTTCATACATTTGTACGTCTTGAGTGTGTTACGTCGTTGATGTAGATACAATATATGGCTTGAAGAATTCATGTCTTTCCTCCTTGAATATTTCTTTTTCTTTCCCCACATCAAACTGTTTCTATGGTTCAGTATTCTTCTTCACCCATTGTTGTTGCCCTAGATCCTGTCATTCTGTGTCAGCTCCTGTCTTAGCTCCTTCATGCGTGACTATGTTGATATTCCTCCCATCATCTCTCGCTTCTACAGAAATCCATTGTACATTCTGATTGTTGTGATTTTCCTTTTCTTGAATTTTTCCCAATAATGTTCGACAGTCCTCTGTATCATGGTCTGTTGTGCGACAATACATGCATGTCACAGGTGGAAGTGGACATTCCCTTGCATAATGTCTTGGATTTTGGCAGTTATGGCACGCTACTCATTATCTACCTCTTCCAAATCCTTCGCTCCCTCGACCTCCACCTATGTAGCTAGTTCGATCTCCTTGCAATGCATTGTATTGAGGCACCTGATTATACTGTGCGGGGTTATATTGTGGTTGAGCAGTGTTGTATGGAGGTGGTACCTGGTTAAAATAAGGTGCATATTTCCCTGTCATCATTTATGCCTGCACCCTATAGGTTTCTGACGTTCTTTCCCTCATCAATTCCATTGTCCTACAATCTTTATCATTATGACGCACCGATTTGTAAAACTTGTAATATGAACCCTTAGTTATTGTCTGATACTTTTGCATCATTGGACAACGATATGGATCATGTCCATATGTTTTACATATCTTGCACCATGGTTCTCATGTTGGCAAAGGATTTGGTAGCCCTGTTTCCATGTATTGCGCGAAAGTTGGGCACTCATTCTTATGATGTCCTCCTGTCCTGCATGTGGTACACCAAATAGCTTCTCTTTTCTCTTTTCTCTTATTTCGGTTTAGTTGAAATGTAAGGTTCTTTAGATCCTCCTTCAGCTCCTCTATTAATGGATCTATCTTTTGATATTGGTTATCTTCCAGTTGTAGGGCTGCCTGTAGAGCCTCTTCCTGAGTTTGAAACTTATGTTGCCTCAAAGGGTATTGCAGATGTGGTAATAGTGAGTTCACAAAGAGATGTCTATGTTGCATATCGATCATGACATACTTAATCTTACCTTTAAGACGTTTAAACCTCTAATCAATCTCCCAAATACACTCACCTAGTTTTTTCCTGATTTCAATCATCTCATTCATGTATTGATCCTCTGAGCTAGCTTCTGAAATTCATTTATCAGTAGCTTCTTGACATCTATAATCGTCCTTGTTGTTCTTGGTGGATGGTTTACAACTAAGCTCATGTACCAATCCAGTGCGTGATCTCTTAGCGTGATAGCTAACGGCACAAGTTTTGTATCCTCATCTGTGATTTGCTTTGCTTCCCAAATATTCTCGCAGATAAACAAGTCCTTTCCGGGATCCTCTGATGCCTCTCCTTTGAATTAGAGTAACCTAATGGTGGGATCATGTCCTTCCATGTTAAATGTTGATGAACTACGACCTCCACGCGATGTAGATATTTGATTACTACTTCTTGAACTGGCTCCTCCAGTTGTTGCTCCTTGATTCGGTGCACTTCCTGCTATCTTTCTTCCACTAAAATTCGGTTGTCTAAATGGTGGTGTTATTTCTGGTGTATTAGTCACACATGGGGTTATGGGTTCCACACTGACATTGACATGGATAGGAGTTATTCCTTATGTTCCTTCCCTTGGACCTCTTGTCTTCCTTTCATATGTTGCATGCGGGATTTTCTCAATCTGCTCCACAGCCCGGAGATCATGTACCTCTTATTCATCACTTTCCAAGCCTTCTCTATCCGTTATGGCTCTCTTCTTATTATTTATATTATATTGGTAGGGTACTCCATTGTGTTTCTTTCCATTTGTTGCCATTATCTATTTTATATGATCTTCCTCCATCATGATTAGGTATGTTAGCACTGAGAGTCACCCTCTAACTGCAAGAGGATAAGCCCAGTGCCCATCAAAATAAAAGAAAAAGGATTAAAATGGTTTGAGAAGGTGGATCAGTGAGATTGTAGAGAGGAGAAAAGATAATAGAAGTAACTGCAAATCAGTTCAGGACTATTGGGATATGGAGTACTAAGTATAGTGGATAAGCAAGGCATTTAAACCGCCTATCAGAAAAAAGGATTAATGTGGTGATGAGGAGAAGAAGACATAAAATGTCTGGTGAACCATGAAAGATGGGAATGATAGAAATAGAACCTCCATCGACTCGAGGATCCATAAGTTAGAGAGATTACATTCAAACAAGAAGGAAAATAGAGAAAATATGACGAACCATGAAAGATGGGCATGATAGCAACAGAACCTCCATCACCTCGGGAATCCATAAATCAGAGAGATTACATTCAGACAGGAAGGAAAACAAAGAAAATATGACAAACCATGAAAGATGGGCATGACAGCAACAGAACCTCCATCGCCTCAGGGATCCATAAATCAGAGAGATTACATTTAGACAAGAAGGGAAACAGAGAAAATCTGACGAACCATGAAAGATGGGCATGACAACAACAGAACCCCCATCGCCTCAGGGATCCATAAATTAGAGAGATTACATTCAGACAAGAAGGAAACTAGAGAACATCTAACAAACCATGAAATATGGGCATGATAGAAACAGAAACTCCATCGCCTCAGGAATCCATAAATCAGAGAGATTACATGCATATAAGAAGGAAAACAGAAATAGTTTGTAAACTAAGAAGACGGTATGATAAAAATGATTCAAATGAATCTTCAATAACATATATTTACAATCCAAGCCCTCATGCATACAAACTAAAAAGTTACAGAGCCCTACTAATGAAACTCCTTCGGCTCTCCAGCCTATGAATAACACCCCCCTTCTATTTCTCAAAATAAACACCGATGTATTTATAATCACCTCAGTCAACCACTGCCAAGAGTGTGACCTAGCTATCTTGTTCAATTCTTCTGTCTACGTATTCTTCTATCAAAATGTGCATGTATTCCTTTGTCAGACGCAAACTCGGATCAGTATGGGCCTTTCTTCCCTCTGTGGTACAGCAGGCTGGCAGTCTAGTCCCCTCGGCCATGGCTTCTACACCTTTTATTTATGGACTAAGCTGAGTTTTCAGGGACCAGTCCTTTTCCATTAACCGAATCCTCCTCGGGATCGGGACAAGGCTTAACGCATAGGGGGCCACCACGTGTTTCTCTTTGATTAGATACTATATAATCATGAGATTGCGGGG
The DNA here is from genome assembly GCA_009831015.1 of Picea engelmannii. Taxonomy (NCBI): domain Eukaryota; kingdom Viridiplantae; phylum Streptophyta; class Pinopsida; order Pinales; family Pinaceae; genus Picea; species Picea engelmannii. The sequence goes on along the minus strand of ML784044.1, from coordinate 604,259 downwards.
TCGTCAAAGGCGGTTTGGATTCACACTGCTTTTGAGCCCGCAATTCACCACCTTCCGCCACGTAGCTCTTTTACTATACCACGATTTTGATTGCGGGACCGCTCAATAATTTTAACGCTCGAGCAATTCGTGTCCTCGCAATGAAGCATGGTTGTCGATCTGGTCGTGATATGCAATCTAGTAAATCCTCACTTTTGTTACCATGCATCGTTCTTGGATGGACTCTACTTCCTATTGCGGAGATCAATAGCTCACAATTACTTCGGGAGTTTGGGCTTCAGGCCCTTCCAATGTATAGCTCTTTCAATCCTCTGAAGTGCCAAATTCTCGAAGTGTGAGATCTGGCAACGTGTGGCCTTTTGATTTGGATGGGAAATATTTGCTTCGGGAACTCAAGCTTCGGGCATTCTCTTCTGCTTTCTCGTGCAATCCCCCGAATCGTTGAATTCCCAAAGTGAGAGATCTGGTGACGCATGGCCTTTTGAATTGGACAGATGAGATTTACTTCGAAACCTTTAGGACTTCAGGTCTTTTGGTGATATTGTTACCAAGATCAATGGTCCTTATTGGTTTGAGATCAAAGGTCAACAATTATTTCAAGATTGTGGGCTATGTCTCTTTGGGACTTTTCAATTCACAACTCTTACAACCTTCAAAGTGTTGAATTCCCGAAGTGAGAGATCTGCTTCTACGTGTCCTCTAGAGTTGGACGGCCTGAATTTACTTCAGGAGTTTGGGCTTTGGGAGTTTTCTTCTGCTTGCTCGCATAATCCTCCAAAGTAAATCTTCTGAAGTGCAAGATCTGTCGACGCGTGTCCTCTAGATTTGGATGACCGAGATTTACTTCAAGAGTTCGGACTTCGAGAGTTTGCTTATGCTTGCTCGCACAATCCTCAAAAGTAAATCTTCTGAAGTGAGAGATCTGTTGATCCATGTCCTCAACCTTCAATGGCTCAAATTTACTTTGGGACTTTGGCTCCTCTTCCTATTCGTTAATCCTTACGTGACTTTGAAATCCTGACCGCCTGAGAGTCACTGCTCCAAACTGCTTATGGGATCTCCACCGTTGAAAATCAATCCTGCTTGTTGGTGATTCAAGCCCGAAATGGACTGCTCTTGGATGCTACGCTTGGACACTTCTGGGTAGACCACAGACTTGGTCGTCCTGTGACCTTTTGACAGCTATATGTGATAACATTTGTCTCCACAGGGGATGGCATGCTCCCTGCGAGCTGCCAAGAACGCGCAGTTCCAGTGCCTTAGCCTTTGGGTTGTGGAGTGGAGCTCAAAAAACATCCTTCTGAGGACCACAGGATGATATGTACAATATCTACTTGAAAAGAAAGAAAATACATGTGCTATAGAAGGAGATTATTTATATACAAACCTACACTAACTGATTTTTACAATGTGTTAGGTGAAAGCAAACTTCCACCAAATCCATTCAAGTAACCTCCTAACTGAAAACTTATTTACTCTATCACAGGTCAGCAAGAGATAATGAAACTATGATAGAAAAATAATTACATTCTCCAACTGTCCTCCTAGTGTTGAAGGTAAGATAAAGTTTGGAGGCTTCAATACATGGAAAAAATGCAACTCCATGTACTCCCCTACAGGGTCATAAAATAGGTGACAAAACTTACTAGGTTGGTAACAGAAATCCTACTATGTCTTACAGCTACTCACCTCTGATTGAATGTCTATGGCAAGCACAGATGAGTGAAAGGTTGATGCAGGTTGTTGATCCACTTCTCCTTGGTCTACTTTGATCACATATGCTAGCTGATGGAAAGAAATCTCCTCGTGTATATCAATGGATGGCTCCTTTTATTTAACATGTTGCTCTTGGTAAAATATTTCACTTTCATTAGAAGGTTGGATGATAATGCCTTTCTCTTCAAAAAACACCTCATCATCTTCAGCATTGTCTCCATAATGATCAAATAGAGGAGAAGTCTTGAATGACATGTCAAGAGGTATCTTCTGTCCAACATGATAAAATTGTTCATCATTACTAAACACAGTCTGCCTTTCAAGCTCCAACCCAGGAAGCAATATCTCATCATCATCATATGATTCAAAAGTAAGATGCTCATATTTAGACTTTTTATAGACAGGGCTACAAAGAATATCATCTTCTAGAACAGACTCAATTTTTGCACTTTCCTTACTGAGACAGCAAACACAGTTTTCATCAAATGCAGATGAACAGGGAAGAGAAAAAATCAATTCCTCATCCAAGGCATCTTCTTCAACCTCACAGCCTACATAAGCATCAGCTATATCCTGAACACAGTCTTTATACTCCTCACAACAGCTATGACAAATTAACTCAGAGGAATAAAACTTTTGACAATGCATATTAAAAACTTCATGAAATTGTTCCAGGGAGGAGATGCTAACAGGGGGCAAGGATCGATACCACTCACGAGCATCTCCCTCTAATGAGTACATGAAAATATTCATTAATACATCCTCATGATGTATTCCTAACTAATGCATGAGTTCATGAAAATCAAGCAGATGTTATGTCGGGTTGTCATCTCTATGTTCTCTAAATATGGGAAAAAAATCACCCCACTCATCCATAGTAGGAACAACATTTGGAAAACCAAGAATAGTAGAGAAATTAAAAGGAGAAAAACACCAAGTGAAGATGGATTCCATTTGAAAATATGACTTCTTAAAACTGTGGAGTCGCCACTGGATCCTTTAATCATGGAGTCGGCAGGTGATGATATGCAGTCTGAATGTGTCTGGTCTTTTTTCACCATCAAAGATCATATCGGATCGTTGTCGTTATCCCAAGGAAGATATCTTCACTTCCATCCCCGACAACGGTGCCATTAATGTTAGCACTGAGAGTCAACCTCTGACTACCAGAGGATAAGCCCAGTACCCATCAAAATAAAAGTAAAAGGATTAAAATGGTTTGAGAAGGTGGATCAGTGAGATTGTAGAGAGGAGAAAAGATAACAGAAGTAACTGCAAATCAGTTCGGGACCATTGGGCTATGGAGTTTTAAGTATCGTGGATAAGGAAGGCATTTAAACCACCTATCAGACAAAAGGATTAATGTGGTGATGAGGAGAAGAAGACAAAAAATGTTTGGTGAACCATGAGAGATGGGCATGATAGCAACAGAACCTCCATCGCCTCAGGGATCCATAAATCAGAGAGATTACATTCATACAAGAAGGAAAACAAAGAAAATATTATGAACCATGAAAGATGGAAATGATAGAAAAAGAACCTCCATTGCCTTAGGGATCCATAAGTCAGAGAGATTACATTCAAACAAGAAGGAAAACAAATAAAATTTGACGAACCATGAAAGATGGGAATGACAGCAACTGAATATCCATCGCCTTAAGGATCCATAAATCAGAGAGATTACCTTCAGACAAGAAGGAAAACAGAGAACATATGATGAACCATGAAAGACGGGCATGACAGCAACAGAACCTCATCGCCTCAGGGATCCATAAATCAAAGAGATTACATTCAGACAAGAAGGAAAACAGAGAACATATGACGAACCATGAAAGATGGGCATGCTAGCAACAAAAACTCCATCGCCTCGGAAACCCATAAATCAGAGAGATTACATTTAGACAAGAAGGAAAACTGAAATAGCGTGTAAACTAAGAAGACAGTCTGATAAAAACGATTCAAAGGAATCTTCAATAACATATATTTACAATCCAAGCCCTGAGGCATACAAACTAAAAAATTATAGAGACCTGCTCCTGAAACTCACTCGACTATATAGCCTATGAAGAACACCCTCCTTCTGTTTCTCAAAATAAATATTGATCTATTTATAATCAGCTCAGTCCACCACTGCCAGAAGTGTGACCTGGCTATATTTTTCAATGCTTTTGTTTGTGTATTCTTCTGTCAGATTGTGCGTGTATTCCTTTGTCAGACACAAACTCAGATCAGTATGGGCCTTTCTGCCCTCTGTGAAACCCCAGGCTGATAGTCTAGTCCCCTTGGACATGGCTTCTACGCCTTTTATTTATGGAATGAGCTGAGGTTTTAGCTACCAGTCCTTTTCCATTAATTGAATCCTCCTCGGGATCAGGATGAGGCTTAACGCCTAGGGGGCCACCACACGCTACTCTTGGACTAGACATTATATAAGCACATGATTGCGAGGTCGTCAAAGGAGGTTTTGATTCACACTATTTTTTAGCCCGTAATTCAACACCTTTTGCCACGTAGTTCTTTTACTATACCACGGTTTTGATTGCAGGACCGCTCAATAATTTTAACGCTCGAGCAAGTTGTGTCCCCGCAATGAAGCATGGTCGTCGATCTGCAATCTGGGAAAGCCTCGCTTTTGTTGCCACACATCCTTCTTAGATGGACCCTGCTTCCTGCTGTGGAGATCAATGGCTCACAATTACTTCGGGAGTTTGGGCTTCGGGCCTTTCCAGTGTATATCTCTTTCATTCCTCCGAAGTGTCAAATTCTCGAAGTGTGACATCTGGCTATGCATGGTCTTTTGATTTGGACGGTCGATATTTACTTCGGGAATTCGAGCTTTGGGCCTTCTCTTATTCTTTCTCGTGCAATCCCCCGAAGCACCGAATTCCCGAAGTGAGAGATCTGGTGACGCGTGGCCTTTTGATTTGGATGGTTGAGATTTACTTTGGGACCTTTAGGACTTTGAGACTTCTAGTGATACTACTGCCAAGATCAATGGTCCTTGTTGGTTCGAGATCGACGGTCCACAATTATTTCATGAATTTTGGCTTTGACTCTTCGAGACTTTTCAATTCACAGCTCTTACAACCTCTGAAGTGACGAATTCCCAAAGTGAGTGATCTACTTCCATGTGTCCTCTAGATTTGGACAGCCTAGATTTACTTCGGGAGTTCGGGCTTCGGGAGTTTTCTTCTGCTTTCTTGCACAATCCTTTGAAGTAAATCTTCTGAAGTGCGAGATTTGTCGATGTGTGTCCTCTAGATTTGGACGACCGAGCTTTACTTCAAGAGTTCGCGCTTCAGGAGTTTTTTTCTACTTGCTTGCACAATCCTCCAAAGTAAATCTTCCAAAGTGTGATATCTATCGATGCGTTTCCTCAGCCTTCAATGGCTCAGATTTACTTCGAGACTTCGACTCCTCTGCCTAGTCATTAATTCTTGCACGACTTTGAAATCCTGACCGCCCGAGAGTCGTTGCTCCGAACTGCTCATGGGATCTCCACTGTTGAAAATCAAACCTGCTTGTTAGTGATTCAAGCCCAAAATGGACTGCTCTTAGATGATGCATTTGGACGCTTATGTGCAAACCACAGACTTGGTCATCCTGTGACCTTTTGACAGCTATATGTGATAACAAGGTCCATGGCCTCCTTCTTTCCCTTATCCATCTTTCCCTCCATTCTTCCAGCTTTTGTCAGTGCTTCCCCCCTTCCCCCATGCACCCAGTGAAGTTTAGTTGTCTGATGCCATAGTCATTACACCTTTGTTATACAGCAAGATCGTCATGGAAGTATACTGCGATTTGATATACCTATCTCTAGGTCCTTTTAGAAATTCTTTCTCTGTTGCGCTATAAGACTTCACGGTGTCTACTGCAAATTATGTGATAAACCCTGCAACAATACTGTCTAGCCAGAAATCTATTGCACGCATGAATTTGTTGTTAACTTGTTGTAACTGTACGATGTCCACGGGATTCCACTCAAGTTGTCTAATTCGATTTGTAGGGTGGTTGTCTTTCAACCTCAATATCCACTCCTGCAACACATGCGGGAAATCACAGAAAAATGCTTCATGCAAGCCACTAAACACGTACTTGTCCAGATATTTGTGTGGTGTTAAATTAGGGTTTATGTTATCCTTCTGCGCAAACTCCAGCTCTTTTGTTTTCAACTAGCTTTCAATCTCTGCCTTTTTTGGATTCCACGGTCTTAACATTCCCTTCTATACTTTAATTTTCTGTGAGACTCTTTCACGGATCCCACTCACTCAATCCCATGTAGTTCATCCCGACAATGGAACCATCTATTGGTTGATCTCCTCCTATAACGACTTCTTGGGTTGACCCAGGCTCAAATCTGAACAAGCTTCCAACAAATCCCTCTAAAAATATCGGCCCTCCTGGTAAACCAGAAGGAAACACAACACACAAGTGTACTGCACAGTCTCACCCGAGATAGTTGTATGGGTGACTGCAATGCTCAGATGCTTGCAGTCTTGGAAAAAGTGGGGATCTAGGATTTCCTTTCCTCTTCTTAAGCCTTGATCTGGTGGTTCTTTCTATTATTCTTAGGATCCATTTATCTATTAATTTTATGCATGCATTCTAACAGATCTAACATATAACATATCTCACATAATTATTCATTCATCAACTAACTACTTACATAAATTAATTATGCAATAAACACACCACACAACACAGGTGTTACTATGGTTCACCCCCTCCTGGGATACATCCACAAAGATCTGGCTTCTCAAGATTGTTTATTATGGTTTTGCAATATATGGTGTCACGCACACTACAACTCTGTTCATATAATCGCAAAACAGACTCCACAACCTTTGTGAGGCTAACTAGATCGCACCAGGCTCCTCAGCCTTTGATCTAACCCTCAAGGTCTAGCTACTTTATTCTCCTACAGCTCAACAGCTTACAAAAATGGTACCAGATCTTACAATAGTTCCCTTGACTATGTAGAATAATATTTCCAACTCTCTAAACGACAGACCCCTGACCTAGGCCTCCTAGGCACATATTTATAGTAATACTCAGCTTCTTCGTTGTTACGGTTTCTTTCAAAAACCCTAACCCTAACTTGGTTAGGTTTTCTTGCATGCTTTCCTCACATGTGTTGCTTTTCCTACCCGCTGTCTTTTTCCAATTCTGGGTTTTATCCTCCAAAAATAGTATTTCCTCAAAATAGGCCTGCGCCCAACAACTACCAAGTCATATTACTAGTCAAACTTCATTCGGTCTTCAGTCAATTACCACATGCTCACTTGTCGACCTCTTGTCGGTTTACCTCTTTGACTTGTTGTCGATGCTTTTACCATCTTGATCCATCTCGACTTCAACTTCGACTTTACTTGGTTAACTAACCTCGACCTTCTACTAGCTATCAATCCACCTAGACTTTGTCTTTACCCTATTGAACCACATCGACCTTCAACTTCGACTATCAGTGGATCCACCTCGACTTTCACTGCAAATAATATAACAACCCAACACACCCCCTATCAATGGTTGGCCTGCATTTTTCTTTTAAAGCAACAGGGGTTTACATCAAGGATGTCCCCTGTCTCCTAACATGTTCATTGTTATGACTGATTCTCAGAGTCACAAACTGGAATTCAAAAGGACTAGCAGGAGTTTTCATAGAATTCATAGAGTTCAATGAATCAAAAGTGTCAACCATTCCCAATTCTTCAATGACACTTTGATGGTAGGTAGAGCCTCTATAACCATTACCTCCATATTCATATAGATCTTGGACTCTTTCTTAGGAGGAGAAGTGAATTATAAGAAATTTCAAATCTAAAGTTGGAATGTTAAACCATAGGTGATGAAAATAATATCTCAACTCTTTCATTTTATTATAGCAGAGAATTGGTCCTCATTTTGATACCTCAGGATCCCAATCTCCCTAAAAAATACATCATTGTAGGAATGGAATTACATTGTTGAGAAAATCAGGAATAAATTTGTGCATTGGGGTTCTCAATGGCTTAACCCAATGGGAAGGATTGTTCTCATGAGAGCTATATTATTAGCCTTACATATTTACCAATGTTTGGCTATGTCGACCCCATGATTAATCATGAACCAAATAGCCATGAATATTCAAGAATTTTTATGGAAATAGGGCAAAGCTAATGAAAAGAAATTCCACCTGATCAATTGGACAATAGTCAGGAATCCAAAAGACAGAGGTGGATTGTAACATACCTGGTATCATCACAATTAAAAAATTCACTCTAATACCACTTTGTAACGTACCCAGCCACCAGCAAGCTGGGTCACTCTACATCAAGAATGCACTTCTTGGTCTGCTTTAAAAATTTTGATACCAATTAATTAACAAAGAAGCATGAAACGAACACGTGCATTAATTAATATTCATGTTACACCATAAAATAAATGAACCATATGTCATGCACAACAATAACCAGCAAGCATGCACATTATAAATACATATCACAGAGATAATAATAATACATAGTGGAAATAAATATAAAAACAGATAAACACATGATAGTGAGCACTTAACTTCAATAAAATCAATCACCAATTGGCTGCAAACCAAGGATGTTCCACCCAACCTTAGACATTGTTGTTCCAAGTCTCAACAACAGGTCACCCCCGAGGCAGGGCTATGAATCCACAAGGATGGGTCTCAGATCAACACTTAGCTTCCCAAACCAGTCAATGAGAAAGCTCTCACAGGTTTCTCAAACACACATCAAAATCCAGTTTACCATCTCTCTTCCCTTCGACCTAAACCACCCAAAGAAAATGAACCCCATTAATTACCAATCAGTCCCTCGGGTTGCCCACCTCTTTCCAAGGCTCCAAAGCTTCTAGTTAGGGAATCTAAATTTTGGAACTCTCGGGATTCAAAACTGTGAACAAGGTTTGTCAATATGCCAATGTTCCCAGGCATATAGGTATCAAATCATTTTTGGATTGCACTAGCAATTACTACAACCAGACAACCATGGTTTCTTACCTTTGAAACTATTTTTCCTTTCCCATGCAAACACAAGAATGAGAAAGAAGATTGAATCAAAGAGAAATGACTCCAAAAATGATTTGAGTAAGAATTAATGGCCAACCAATTGAACCCCCCAAACTTCCCACAAGCAAGATTTTTAAATAGAAAAATACCCAAGGTACAACGTGGTCTCCCTGATAGACTCATATGCCTCCTCATTCGCCCCCCAACAGAAACATGGGTAAACAAAATAATTAAAAATATAAAGGCTTAGCCCCTAAGCTTCCCCCCTCTCTCGTGGAATCATATCCCCCTATAACTCTTGTCCTTGTCATCCTTGTAGCCAGCGATGTAATTTATTATTAACAATGTTCAAAGTATCACATTTCCTAGGCACTTTGGCCCCTTTTAGTTTTATAGACACTCCAGCCTTTCATGCATAGAAAAAACACGTTATCAAACTAGGGACTCAAAATTGGGGTATTGCATTCCCCTCCCCCTTATTTTTAGCATTGTCCTCAGTGCATATACAAAACAGAAATCAAAATTTTAAAATTCTTCAAAAATTCATGGGTACTCTGCCTGCATGGCATCTTCATGCTCCCAAGTAGCATCTTCGGGACCGTAGCAGGTCCACTAAACTTTTACTGGCTCTATGACTCGATTCCTAAGCACTTTGACTTTTTTGTCTAATATGCACTCATGTTGGACCTGAAAGTCTCCTTCTTACTCCACCTATATCAAATTCCAATCAATAACATGGTTAGGATCATGCACATAAAGAGACATAAGATACATTATGCACATTCATGGAAGCAGGAAATGCAAGCATGTATGCAACTAGCCCTATTTTATCTGATATCTCAAATGGACCAGAAAATCTGGCTTCTAGCTTTGTATAGTTTCCCAACTTTAATGAGCTCTTCTTGGGCTTCACTTTCAAAAGCACATGCTCTGCCACTTTAAATTCACGAGTTATCTTATTCTTATTTGCATGACTCTTCTATCTATCTTGTGCTACCTTCAAATTCTGCTTGATTTTAACCACTTGGTCTTCCATATCCTTGAGCAATTTTGGCCCAAGTACTACTATGTTTGTCCCAACTCACTGGAGTATTTCATTTTCTACCATACAAAGCTTCAAATGGGCTCATCCTCAATGAAGCTTGATACCCATTATTGTAAGGAAAATCAACCAAATGCATGCAATCTTCCCACTTATATGGCTTATCCATTACATACATTATTAACATGTCTTCAATCACTTGGTTGACTCTCTCTGTCTTCCCATCTTACTATGGATGGTATGTTGTGCTAAAGTTCAGAGTTGTACCAAATCCTTTAAATAATCCCCTCCAGAAATTTGAAGTAAACTTGGTATCTCTATCTGAGACAATTTCCTTAGGTATCCCATGCAACCTAGCAGTCTCCCTCATGTAAATTTCTGCAATATTAGTTGTTGTATGAGTCAATTTTATAAGAACAAAACAAGCAATCTTTGTCAATTTATCAACCACTACCATTATTGAATCATGGTGTTCTCCTGGGCAACTTAGTGATAGAATCAATGGTTACCACTTCACATTTCTTCTTTGGAATTGGCAATGGTTGTAGCAAACTTGTTGGGTGTTTATGCTCAGCGTTCACTCTCTTACATTCCATACATATGAAAATGTAATCAGTGACATCCTTCTTCATTCCTGGCCAAAAGAATTGGCTTCTTATTGTTGCAATTGTTTTTTGGTAACTGGGATGTCCGACATATGGAACATTATGCATTTCTTTTAATACCAAATTCCTAAGTTCTCCAGAACTAGGAACATAAATTCTATTTTTATGCATAAGTAATACATCTTCCTTCATCTTGTACTCTTTAATCTTCGGTTGTACATTTTCCTACTATAAACATTATTTTACATGTAGGTAGTATTGATTGGTAACAACAACATCCAAAATTATGCTTTTTAAATCTGACTAATGCATACTAATGGTTGTAGCATGCATGAGATGTACTTTTCTATTGAGTGCATCAACAAATTTGTTTTCCTTTCCCGTGATATGCTTGATGTCAAAGTCATATTCACTTAAAAATTCCAGCCATATTGTTTGCCCGACATTCAAAGTTGGTTGCTCAAAAATATATTTCAGACCACTATGGTCTGATCTTAATTCAAATCTCTTTCCCATGAGATAATGCCTTCTTATATTCAATGCATGAACTATGGAAACAAGCTCCAAATCATATGTGGCATAATTCCTCACATGTTATTTAAGCTTTATGGACTCATAACTAATGACATCTCCATTTTGAGTTAGGAATCCACCAAGTCCTTCCTTGCATGCATCTATACATACCACAAAAATCTCATTTGGGTCAGTAATCTTTAAAATCGACGCACTAGTAAGTAATTCTTTTAACAAATTAAAGTTCTCTTCACAATTTTCCATCCATTTTAATTTAATTCCCTTCTTTTTTTAAAAAGTGATGGGATGAGCAATCTTAAAGAACCCTTCTATAAACCTCCTATAGTATTTGGATAATCCCACAAAATATCTAACTTCTAAAACATTCCTTGGTGTTGGTCATCCTCTAATGGCTTCAATATTCTCATGATCTATTGTTATGCCTTCTTCTGAAATAATGTGCGCCAAATAATGGATTCTCTCTTGGTAAAAAGTGCACTTACTAAGCATGTCATAAAGTTGATGTTCCCTTAGTACTTGCAGTACCAAACTCAAGTGATGTTTGTGTTCTTCTTCTGATTTAGAATAGATAAGTGTCTCATCCAAGAATACAATGACAGACTTATCCAAATAGTTTATTAATATGTCGTTCATTAAGCACATAATGGCAGTTGGTGCATTGGTCAGTCCAAATGGCATCCCGAAAAATTCATAATGTCCATACATGGTTCTAAAATCTATCTTGTTGATGTCTTCTTCCTTGATTCTTACATGATGGTATCCTGATCTCAATTATGTTTTTGAAAATATCTTTGCTCCTCTTAGTGGATCAAAGAGGTTATCAATTATGGGTAGGGGGTATTTTTTCTTCACAATTAATTTATTCAGTTGTCTAAAGTCAATACATAGCCTCAATGTTCCATCCTTCTTTTTAACAAAGAGTATTTGTGCTCCCCAAGGTGAAACACTTGGGTGTATGTACCCTTTCTTCAATAATTCCTCCAGTTAGATTTGTAATTATTTGAATTATGTTGTGTTCATTCTATAAGGTGTCTTTGATATTGGTGCAACTCTCACTACTAAATCAACAGAGAAATTTATCTCCCTCTTTGGTGGCAATCCTAGTGTTTCTTGGAATACATCTTCAAACTCTTGCAATACTAAGAAAACTTCAAGGCTTGGCCCTTTTGTATTTTCTGGCTCCTCCACATGAGTTGCATACAATTGACAACCTTTTCTAAAACATCTCTTCAATTGTAAGGTTGAAATCTACCTTACAAGGAATTCCTTTCACATAGCTATGTTTTCCTTCTTCATCAAGACATGTAAATATCTTGTCATGACAATCTAGGACAACATGATGCCTGTCCAACCAATCCATTCTGATTAGGATATCATAAGATCCTAATGGTATGAGATTCATATCAGAAACTGTATTTACTCCATTCGGATTTATTGGACAACCTCTAACAATCTCATCGATCCTTCTTTTGGTTTCAATGGCTAGATGAACCAAACTTGATTTTTCAACCTTACTTTTCTCCAAATGTAATATGTCCAGACCACTACTTTAGGATCAACGTAACAATGGCTTGCTCCTGAATCAATTAAAATAGCAACATGCTAATTAATGATCTTTCCTTCCACTTCAATCATATGGGATTGGTGTCTTGTGTGTCGATCTTCTAAGGCTACATATATTCTTGGAATACTTATGCCCATGTCTTCTACTGTTGTAGCCTCTTGGATGTTGTGCAAGATCTTCATTTCTTCTTCTTTGTGAGGGAAATCCATATACATGTGATCTTGTTTGCATCCCCAACATTTTATTGGTGGTCTTCCCCTTTTTCCCAGGGAGTCTTCCTTCTTAGATTCATTCTTAGCAGACTAATCTTGTTTATTTTTATTAGGGTTGTTTCTATTCAAGGGAGGTTTGAATCCCTTCATTCTCTAATCATATTTCACCTTATTCTTATCATTCCAAGATTTTTGCAAATATTCTCGGCCCTTTCCTTTCTCATACAAGTACTTAGCCTTCCTAATGGTCTTTGTCAATGTTTGGGGCTCATCATATTGCATATTCTCTTTATAAAATGATGGCAATCCACTCAAAAACCTTTGTATCTTCACCTTCTCATACTTGATAACCCCACATACTTCAATAATCCCAAGACTTATTTTCATATTCTCCTATGGCATGCTCCCCAACCTAATTGCAAAGAACTCTTGCATCTCCTTGCCATAGTAGTTTTGTGAAAGATACTCCTTATACAAATATCTCTTGAATGGCGTCCAAGTGATCTTGTTTTCATTAATGTGCTCAACTTGCTTCAATTGATCTCACCACATAGCATCTTTTCCATGTAAATGGTATGTGTCAATTATGGATTCTATATTACATGAGTAATTGTGCAATTGAAATTACTTCATGATTCCAAGAAACCAAGCTTCAACATCATCTTCCCTTTCTCTTTCACCATCAACATATGGTGGCTTAAGCTTCCTCAACTCTCCTTGCAAACCGTCCATTTCATGTCTTCTTCTTTGAAGCCTAACATCAGACACTTCTTGATTGCTCCTTGAATCGTTAGATACATAAAACTTATTTGGTGAGTAAGGAATTGAGTGATGTTTATGAGTTCTACTAGCCCCTCTTGAATGACTGGTTCTTTTGTAGTTCTCTCTTCCTTCATGAGGTCTGCCTTCTTCCTCATGTCTTGAGCCTGATCCATTCTTTGCTTGCCTCTGCAACTAATTTAGGCTTTCCATCATTTAATAATTTATTTGATTGTGTTATTTCATCATATTCTCATTGTTTGCCTTGTAACGCTGCACTTCTGTTCGCAAGCTTCCCACAATCTCTATTGATGTGTATGCCTCCACTTTGCTTTTGTGTCCATTAGATCATGTCTACACATTTCCAACACTAATATTTTGACTTTTAGCTTCTCTCTCGTGACTAAAGGCCCCCTCTCCTTCCTCCATGTCTCAAATCTGCATTCTTAGCTTAAAATGATATATTTGTACCCCTAATTCTGCACGAAAGTGTGCACGCAACATAATTTATGTTAGAAAAATAAAACATATATACACATTTATGGAAAAAGGAATACAAATTTTTTTGTTGTTGTTGTTTCTTAAGGCCACCAGACATCTTCTTCTAGGTTTATTGTGATCTCTATTACTTAGAACAACTTTATGGGTGCATAATTGGATTCCTTTCTCCAAGATCTTTCCAACGACTATTTGTTTGCTTAATTCTAAGATTGGAGCAAAATGTTATGCCCCTTCGAAGTTTTATGGGCATTTTCCCTTCAACTGAAGTCTTATTATCTGGCGTGGCCTCCATGTGGACCCATTCCACATGTGTTAGATGACATGGAACTGACGCGGTTTATGATGTGGAACTGACATGACACCACTAGTTGGCATGGCATCATCCACCGGTCCACCTGTCACCGGGGATTGCCTCCCCTTCTCCATTCCTTTAAATGCCTCTGATCTGGTCCGATCCACTAGGCCATTGGCCCACCGACCACCGAGACACCCTGCACAACTGAATTATAACTCCTATCAACCGACCCTAGTTCAGTCCACCGATCCATCGTTCCATTGGGCCATTGACCGCCCCACACAAACATCCATCCAACAAAGAGTGATCGAACGTCGATGTGGTCCATCGGTTGCCCAACACAAACATACATCCAACAAGGAGAGATCCGACATCGATTTGGTCTACCAGGCCATCGATCACCCCTGCGTAAAAATTCATCCAACAAGGAGCGATCTGACATCGGTTTGGGCCATCGGTCGCCCCAGCATAAACTTCTATCCAACAAGGAGCGATCTGATGCCAATCCAGTCAATCGAGCCACCAGTTACTAGACACAACACCTCGACTCTCTCCATTCCAAAATGGATTATGGTCTAGTCCACCAGTCACCTCAACCAAAAGTTTACATTCTACACGGCTCCACAGGGTTCAATACTTCTATTTTCACACACAAGTAACCAAGGGTTATCTTTTGCTTATAAATTGTTCACTCGAACTCTTCCTCGTGCATCTGGGATAAAGAAATAATGCCCATCACAGATCTATGGTGGGGAAACCATGCAATGGATAAATCAACAACTCATGTGCGTTGTCTTCCCATAAGGCATAATTGTCGATTTTGTGCTCCAATTCGACAAAAAGATGGCTCGTTGGAAACATTGCAATTGTTAAAACAAAAGCAACGACTAGCATGAAAAGGATAGAAATCAATGAAGTTCTAGTTTCTCTCCTCCGCTAACATATCATCTATCATCATTAATAATCGCCATAAGAACATATACCATCCTTGCAATGATCGGATCGATTTGCATCTCTGACAGCAAGTTCACACCCAACAATCTTGAAAATGACCTTGGTGGCAATGTGGCCATCACCACAAGCGTGTAGGGTTTTTACAATTACCATAGGGATCTATGATGGTATACTAATAAGTCTGAAAAGAAAATGGCCAACTTATTATTGTGAGCACTGAGAAGGTTTTTATTGTAAGAAAAACCTCCTCCAATCAGCTAATGTTCTATCATGTAGCAAGCCCTTGAAGGCCCGGTGTTGTAAACCTACAGTTTGGATACCACTTTGTAACATTCCCAGCATCAGCACAATGAAAAACTTCGCTCTGATACCACTTTGTAACGTACCTAGCCACCAGCAGGTTGGGTCATGCTACTTCAAGAACGCACTTCTTGGACTGATTTCGAATTTCTAATATCAATTAATTAACAAAGAAGCAGGAAAAGAACATATGCAATAATCAAGATTCATGTTACACCATAAAATAAATGAACCATATGCCATGCACAACAATAACCATCAAGTAGTCACATTATAAATACATGTCTCAGAGATAATAATTAATACACGGCAGAAATAAATATACAAGTAGAGAAACACATGACAAAGAGCACTTATCTTTAATAAAACCAATCACCAACTAGCAACAAACCAAGGACGTTCCATGCAACCTTAGACAATGTTGTTCCAAGTCTCAATAGTAGGTCACCCCCGAGCCAGGGTTATGAATCCACAAGGATGGGTCTTAGACTGACACTTATCTTCCCAAACCAATCAACAAGCAAGCTCTTAGAGGTTTCTCAAACACACAACAAAATCTATTTTACCAGCTCTCTTCCCTTCAACCTACACCACCCAAAGAAAATGAACCCCCTTCACTGCCACGCAATCCCTCGAGTTGTCCACCTCTTTCCAGGGCTCCAGTGCTTTTGATTAGGGAATCTCAATGTTGGAACTCTCAGGATTCACAATTGTGAACAAGGTTTGCCAATATGTAAATGTGTCCCTGGCATACATGTATCAATTCATTGTTGGATTGCACCAGCAATTACTACAGCTAGCGAACCATGGTTTCTTACCTTCATAAACTTGTTTTCCTTTCCCATGCAAACACAAGAATGAGAAAGAAGAGTGAATCAGAGAAGAACAACTCTAAAAACGATTTGAGTAAGAATGAATGGCAAGCCAATAGAACCCCCCAAACATATCACAGGCAAGATTTTTAAATATAAAAATGCCCAAGGTACAATGTCGTCTCCCCAAGAGACTCATGTGCCCTCTCATTCACCCCTGAACACAAACATAGGTAAACAAATTAATTCAAAATATAAAGGCTTATCCCCTCGGCTCCCCCCCTCTCTCATGGAACCATATCCCCCTATAACTCTAGTCCTTGTCTATCTCACATCCAACGATGTATTTTATTATTAACAATGTTCAAACTATTACATTTCCTAGGCACTCTCCTCCCTTTCAGTTTTATAATCACTCTGACCTTTCATGAATTAAAAAAATACATTATTAAACTAGGGACTTAAAACCGGGATATTACATGGATTGGGGATAAGGGACCCCACTATGATGAATATGGCCATGTGAGAAAAAATATTACAAAGATTGATTATAAACAGTTTAGCATGGTGGAAAAAGATATTATGAAAAAGTTGTTTCATGGGAACAAGACAACGATGCATAGAACATCCACTCAAAGAAACAAAAGGCTCACCTATTCTCAGGTTAATCAAAGTTTTCATTTCGTTAATTCAAGAAAAAATAACTTGAATTCTAAGGAATGGGAAATCAATTAATATATGGGAGGACAACATACATGGAAAGGAAAAAATTTCAACCCGTGAGGATTTGGCTACTCTTAAGGCATGGATGGAAGAGTAAGAGATTTATACCCTTCATGATATAACCAATTGGGAGGAGGATTCTGGAAATTGGATGGGTTAGAGGGTTTAGGTTTCCTCCAACAAATCTCATTCCCCTTGTTCAATCTTTAATTCAGGCACTTTCGAGGTGTGTTCTTTAGAACATCCTTGAGAAAGACAAGAAAGGCTAGGGGGAATCAATCTTCTTAGTTATGGTTGGTTATGATGTTCTACTGGAATCAACCAATCTTTCATAGAGATCTAATTTGTGGAAGAAAATATGGCATGGAGATGGGTTGTAGAAGATAAATGTCTTCTATTGATTTTCATCCAAGAGAAAGTGGTCAATTCAGACAATCTCAAACATAGAGGAATAATGGGCCCCTCTCAAATAGAGAGGAATAGAAAAATGTATTGTCTAGATCAGTGGTTTCGATGGCTGCATCCTTACTTCTCTCAACACCTTTCAACATATATGGATAGCTAAAATGATTCACTAGAAAATTTAGATGGAATCATAATCAAAAGTATATATGTCGAGGTATTAAGAAATTCATGACCACTTCTTGAAATGCCAACAAATAAGAGTCTAGATTAATACGTGGCATTGCGGGAGATCTCACATGACAGGTTGGGTCTATAAGGCATTTAATCGACTTGGACCATCTAATACGCAAACAAAAAATAACATATAGAATGAGAAATTTATTGTAAATATATATCATGAAAAAGTCCATGGCGGTTCTAGCCTTTACCGACTTTAGTTAGTTAAAATTAGAACAACCATAACTGATGGAACTTCCCATCAAACACTATTTAAGAAGCAACAAACAACTAGCAAAGAGGGAGGATTTTTAGAGGAGGTGTGATGAGAGCTTAAGTGAGGTTTTCATCTTTCTTTCATTATTCACACTCCATACATTTTTTGCTCAAAGATTTGATGAAGTTGTTGGCAGCAGGGACGTATTGTAACGTAGCAGAAGGGATGAAGCGAGGATGAGTTTTGTTGACGTCCATGAGGTGAATGATTTGCTTATTAAGTTTGTTGTGTTTTAACTCTAATTTTCTCAATACTAATCAGTTTTCGATATGCATATTTTCGCCTTATGCCTCACCACCATTGATCTACTCCATGTTCAGTTTAACTTTCTTCTTTTTCTTTCCGTTCTTGGCTACTTAATGTATGATGTAACATTCCATCTTAAGTAGTTAAAGATAATAACTCTGGTCCAAGTCTTCGCAGAGGCTTGAAAGCAATCAAAAAAATCTTTAAAAATGTAAGGGAATACAAACTTCAATAAAGATCAAACTTCTTTGACTCTGAAAATAACTTCTTATTTATATTTTAGTTTTTATCTTTTATTTCTTTAATATAATATTTAAAAATACAAAACTCTTTTAATTTTGTATATAAATCTTTTGTTTATCTTTTTGTTATTAGTTTAATTTTTATTCATTTCTTTAAACGCAATATTTGGAAACACAAAAAAATACAAATAATGCTAATTCATTTTTGTTTCTTTAAATAATTTCATTTGTACATAACCATGTCTCTTTTATTATTTTATTGTTGTATTTTTCTTTTATTTATTTAAACACTAAAAAAATCAGTTTCTTTTAATTTGTTTTAAACATTTATTTATTTTACATATTAGTTTTAATATGCACAATTTATTTACTTTCTTTTATTTAGTTTACTATTTTAACTTTACTTATTTTTATCATATACAATATTAAAAAGAAAAAGAAAATGCATTGTACCATGTTCTTGTAAATATTAACTAACCTTGAGTTGATTTATTTTTAATATTCTTCTTTAACATTTGTATTGTCAATTTCTCTTTAAATTTTTTTACACCAACTTACATTGCATAAACTAAAACAAAAAGTATAAAAAAATGATAAAGTTATAAAACACATCAAAGTTTAATAATTGCAAAAAATAATGTAATAAAGATTTCAATTCTTATAAATTATTATAAATTAGGGTTTAGTTAGTTTAATTTTATTTTTAAGTTTTGCACTTATATTATTCTTTCAAATTTTGTTTAATTTGCCTTTCATTTAAAAAATAAATACAAATTAACATATGTTACAAAATACAATAAAAATCAATTATTGCAAAACCATAAATACAAGATTCACATTTAGACTTTTATGTTGTTAGGGTGTCATGTGCTTTATTTTTTGGGCTTAAAACCTAGGGTAGTGTTCCCGCCTCTTCTCACCTAGCCTCACGGGAGGTTGAGATGTTGGTTTTGAAACATTCTTTTTTTAGCATCAACATACACTAGTCTCCCACCCATGGAGAGTAAGCCTCTGATAAGCTACATATTGTACAAGTATAAGTTGGATAACAAGAAGAAAGAGAGGCTTCCGATCACAACTCGAAGATTAGTAAATGTCAATCAAGGCTAAAGAGAGGGTGGACTAAAGATGCTACTTCGTATCTCCATTATTATGGGGTACTAGAACAGGATTTTCTTTGTAATATCAACAGGCTAATAGTATTATCTAACTAACTTTAAAGAAAAACTATGGTGTTATAAGGAAATTGGTGATTTAGGGTTTATGACCTCGGGCTATCTTTATGGAGTCACCTCAGGGACAACTCTCCAAGGACATGGATATCGAACCTACTGATTATTCGGAAGATTCCCTTTTTGAAGATCATATTTTTGGCTCCCCTCGTACGAAGGTTGTGAGGGTTTTTTTGCCATCGGATCCAAACAATTCCTATGAGGGTTCGAGCCTCCCCTTCCTTTTGGAAGGTCGTGCCTCTAGTGAGGTACAAGATCTGACATCTAAGTTAATTCTAGAGGTCTAAGCAGTTAGTTGGAGGCATGTGGCACGATCGATGCAGAGGCTTCCTCAGATATTCGGATCTCGACACGAGTGGAGGTTGATGGATCGGATGGGGGAGGATTTACTCCTCATAATGCGGAAAATGGAGTTGATTACTCCTCAACCTCGACACCCTTGCCGCCTAATTCACCTCAATTTTTGGCATTGTTAGGGTTTATTGGATCTTGTTTAGGGTTTCAAGAGCAGAGAGGTCCCAACTATGCCCCGAAGAAGGCATTGGGCAAAGGTAGTAGAAGAAAAAAGCTAATAAAACATAGGGGTGGCAGGGTGTCTCTTATCGTGGGGGGAGATGTACTTCTTGAACAACTTGGTGACCTGGTAGGCCAGATTGTCGTGGGGAAATTTTGTGGATGTCTCATCAATAATGTCAGTTTGAACCGGTGGATACATGAGGTTTGGATGTCATTTATGGGATATGTCCCTATTTCTCATAATCTATACAAGTGATGGATAGGTTTTATTTTTAGAAGCGAGGAGGAGGCTCAAAGGGTTCTAGCGGGCTATTGGTACTTGATCGTATCCTTTTAAGGTTGAATCACTAGTACCCAATATTTGATTCTAGTTGTTATCACTATAACAATTTTTGTATCAAATCCAGTTTCAGGACTTAGCAAGATGCTAAACTGATATAGAGGCGTGATAAACTGGAGAACGGGGCCATATCTAATAGAAGTGAGGAGTCGATGGGACCCGAGGGGTCACAGATCACGGGTGTTGCAGATCGATAGTCAGGGGTTATTTAGGGCAGAGAACTAGCGCGGAGATTAAAAATTGAAAGCGAGCCGAAAAGAAAACTGTGGTTTCAGCTCAGGACCACGTGGCGCCACAGGGTGCATTTCGGGGCCATAAGCAATCTACCCCAAATCGCTTTGCCTCACCCCAGAAAATTGTGAAAGTGTATATAAAGGGGTGGACCCTTGTCATTATTTTATGTTTTTTCAAATCATTGGAATGTTGGAAGTTCGCGTGACCAATCCATTCGAACTGAAGCTCAAAAGTGCACCAAACTCCCGCTTTTTCCGCTCATTCACAGGTATTTTTCATCGGTGCCATGGACTCTGTCATTATGTCTATAGCAGAACAAGATCCCACATCAAACAAAGAAGCCCTAATTAACAGAGATTCAGATGTGTTTGACACCAAAATAACCATCTCGCCCATATCCGTGTCCAGAGCTAATATGTCGAATAATGTAGGGAAACATATACCCTTTCTTGAAGCAGTCCAGGCCTCCATAGCCCCTTACGTCGTCGAGGTTGCATTCCCTTTCCCGAAATTCATAGGTTGGTGCGTAGAGCAATACTCACAGGAAGAGAAAGTCGTCTTAAATAAACTAGGGTCTGATGTCCTATGTAGAGTAGATAGCATGTCAATTCGATACGCCCTCGACATACCAGAGTCCCCCTCCGCAATGTCTGAACCATTTGAAGAGGAAAAGCTAATCATGGTTTACCAGGAATGTCCCTCCGGAATCAAAAACCTATTTTTGCAAACAATTTTCAAACCCGAGCATATTTCTGAGAGTTTGTCATTGCCAATGAATGTAAATGTCATGGTTATTTAAATACAATGGGTATGTTCCATATTGAGTCAGATTTTAGGTCTGGACAATGACAAATATGTGGTTGAGGTCATGTTAGGTTTTCTGTTACCGTTTTTTCAGTCAGAATCCAGTTAGTCAGTTTGCATCAGCTTTGATAAATTCATAGCCAATAATGTCCACAAGCAGCTAGTGAATTTTCAGTCACTAAGGCACTTTAGATATTACACATACTTGTTGAAGATGTTCTTGGAGATAAACAAGAAAGAGTTCCTTGAAGAAACATTCATCTCAACTTAATGCAAAAGAATCACAATGCTTATCTTCATAAATAAGATCATGTCCAGAGTTCACAGCCTGATTTTCAATGCCAGCCTCCAAGGGTCCTAGACGTCATGGAGAGTTATTTACAGCCAAATCCAGAGAACAAAGTGGGGGATTGGGTGTTGTTCATGAATTCTACAGTGATATGGGTTTATGGTTGCCACGAATCCCCCTACCTTCTGCCTATTTTTCTGACACCCGGAGTCTTTTCCTTGGAGTTCATCAAGCAAAGAATCATCTCAGAGACAGAACATTTCCTGAAACTGCACAAGGCATCAAACCTCAATTTTCCTTTCATCATAGGACCCTTTGTTGTAAAAACTAGATCTTGCTTATCTCAGATCCAGGCCAAACTCAAGGAGTTTGGATTCACATAGCTACAAGGGACAAGATATTATCCACATCAAGTCATATCTATAAGAAGATTCATGAACAAACAAGCCCTTATGAACATGAGTATGTTGAAGGTTTCGATAAATTGGCAAATTTAGAAACATGTGTTGATATGAAAACCATCTTGCAGCTTGCTCAAACACAACAAGTGGGGCCAACCCCATAGCAAAATCCTTAGAAGCTGATACTCAAAGTTCCCAAAGTAAGTGTTTACACCAAGAGAAGACTTTCAGAGGCCTTAGGCACGAGTAGTCAGCAGAGTGCTCCCAAGAAAATGAAAATCACACAATCCCCACAGATAGTGGATCTGGAGGAAGAGGAGCCTAAAGAGAAAGTAAGTATGGATATGGTGGAGAGTGGCACTAGAAATGAAGAAACTGGTAAAAGAATCATGCCCCAAAGTGAAAGAAGTTCAAGAGCTTTCAGCAGCAAAAAACACATCTTTGATAAGGCACCTGGAGCAGCCTATCAATCTAAACAAGATTCGGCAAGGCAATATGTTGAGAAAGGAAACTTGGCCATGAGTGAAATAAGAGAGTTGATCCCTGAGGTAGAAAATATTTCTCAGCACAAGTCTTCTATGTTCACAGTCAGGGATGTAGAGAAGAGGACACTCAACATAGCAGTTGCAGATGAGGATAAAGTGTCTAAGGTTAAGTTGCATTATGACAACATCAGTGCTCCAGACAAGGTGAAATTCCACAAGAACACTGATGACATGTTGTATTCAGATTACTTGGGTCTAAGCTTGAAGAATTCAAAGATGTCAACTCATGCACTTAAGTTGGAGGGGCAGTTGAGACAAGAGAAAGCATCCAACAGAGCTTGGCAGACTCAAGTAAAGAGATTAGAATCTAAAGGCCCTCAAGCAGTGAAATCCTCCTTAGAAGAGAAAGACAAGTTGATTCAAAGCTCGAAGAAAAAACTAAAAATGCATGCCACAAAGCATCCACAAACAACAAAACTAGTTTCTCTAGAACATGAGAAGGATACATTTCGACAAGAAGAATTGAATTACAAGGCCAAGGTATTACAGCTGGAGAAAGAAAAGGAAAATTGATCACAAGAATAGACAAAAGTACCAAACATGGTTGTAGTTGTACCTTCTACTAAAGAAACTGGGCCAAGCATTGAAGGACTAGTCTAGGCTATGTCCCAAATCAGCCTGAAGGTGGGAGAGATCAAAGGTCTAAAGGAAGATATAGAGAAGTTGCAGCAAGAGATGAAAGAAAAGGATGAAAGGGTGGCTCAGTTCCAGAAGGAGAATCAAGATTTGTAGGAAAGAGTAGACAAGCTAAAAACAAGGTTGAAAGGCAAAGGATTGTTGCAGGGAGACAAACACGTCATCTGGGATTCTATTGCTGCTGAAGTTGCCAAGTTCAGGGTGTACTTAAATCTCATAAATGACAAAGATAGCATGGCCATCACAGCCAAAAGTAGATGCACTGTTGTAAATGAGACCCTAGCTAAGCAACCATGAGAGTGGGCCCAAAATGCTATAAACTTGTTGAATTATATCCCCACTGTAGAAATCCAGACCATTGGAGTCAAAGATAGAACTACATTAATCATTTGGGATAGGAGAGTCATTGCCAAGCATAACCTCCTTAAGTCAGTTCAAACCAAAGAAATACAGATAGAGTAGAGTATACAAGATTTCAAGGATCTGTTTGAAGAGTTGTTCTTCAAAGGCCTCCCACCGTTTTGGGATGGCAAAGGGAAATTGTATGATCAGGAGGAATACAACTCTCACCTCGCCCAATGCAGAATGGATCACTCCAAATTTGAAAACCTAGAGGAAAACTTGAAAGGAGCCACCCTGGTAGAATGTTTGACTACAGATTTTGAGATCTTGAATCAGTTCGAGATAGTGAAGATTGGGTTGTCAGCCATGACTTATGCCTCTTGCATTGACCTGGAGATCCTAATCAAGGAAATGATGGACTACGACATCCCTTCTGACTTACGGTGGAAGGAGATAGTGTGGTTGGGCAAGACAAAATGCAGTTTCCCAGGAACCAACAAATAGCCCCCAAGTGACACCAAATTGGCAGATTCGACAGAGGACCAAAGCAGGATAGATGGCAAAGATAGAAGTTGAGCAGTCAGAGAAATCGATCGTCAGTTTCTGAAACATTTTTTGATTTATCATTGTAAATCGGTTCACATATCGAGACTTACAATTGAAATTATTATAGTCAGTTTTAGAAGCTGAAACGTTTCAGTTCAACTATTGTAAATGTTTTCTAATTAAAGGAACTTGAATTGTATAAATATCAAAATTTCCAAATGTATTAGTGTTAGCAGAAGTGCAAGGGCACCTTTAGTTGTTTTCTGAACTCAATTGTAAATTTCTGGAGCTAAATTGAATATATATGCAGAAGCTTTTGAAGTCTCTATGAAAAGATTCTAATGGTCGTGATATGAGTTTTGTCTCCTCTCCTTGTATGTATTTCCTGTGTTCTTTAATTCCATTTGCATTTTATTCTGTTTAAATTGGATAGTTAAAATCTCAGAATTCATCTTGTGATGCTCTCAGCTTAAGCAATTTAAACTGTGTAATTTTCCACCTAACTAATTCAGAATTCATTTCAGTAATGCTCTGATGCAATTACTTGTTTTCTCCTCTTCTTACACTTTGCATAAATACAATTTATAACCTAGATTCATCGCGAATTTAGCCTTTATCCTCTAGAGATTTCTACCGGCCAGTCATTGTTTTCATTCACATTCATAAGTTTGACTCTATGGCCCTAAGTGTCCCTCCCCTTCCTTGCTAGTAAATTTATAAAAACCCCACAAAACAAACTAAATATAGTCATCGATCTCCAAAGAAACGTCAAGTGACACGAGAGAGCCCTCTCTGAGCTGAGCAAGCTAGTACCCAGCTCTAAAGTTGGTTGAAACAGTTACCTCTGTCTTTTGTTTATCTGCCGAACAAATTTACAGAGTGTTAACATTCTGACGTCATTGTCGGGGACGAAAGTGAAATATTCCTTGGGAAAAGAATGACTTAAAGTTTCAGATTTGATTCATGAGGGTGACAGTGAATCAAACACCTTATTGGTTGATATTATTTTTTCCCTGGTGACTCCATTACCAAGAGACCAATTGCACCAAGCAGCTTGAGCTAGAAATCCTGGCTCCCAAAAGAATTCACATCAGGAGAAACCCAGACCTAGAAGTTGCAATCCCCGTGTCTAATCCTGAAAATCTTGTACACAAAACAAAAGAAAGGCAAGTCAGCCCAGCTTTGTGTTTAGACAGATATCTATCCTTTCCCAAAGATGGAGTGACAAGCATTGAAGATCTTGGGTTTGATGTAAAATTTGAGAAAACTCTGTTCAGAACCAAATCTGAATCTTGTTTGAATGAGGTCATCTTTGACGAAAAGAGATTCCAAGATTTAATTTTAGCTGCCTCTACCAAGTTTTTTGTGATGCACACTCAAAACCAACAGCCACTTCAAGCCCTCACAACGGTCATGGCAGCTAGGTTTTCCCCTCTTGTGCTCCCTTCTCAGTTACATGATTTGCCCCGAGAGTATAATATAAGGATTAAGTTGTATGATGTTGAAGGCAGTGTGTCAGCGCAGAAACCTCTAGACTGGTTTAATGATTTCATAGACTTAGAAGAAGTAGATTTTGAAGATGAAAAAATGAGGTTGTTTGCACAAAGTCTTGCAGGAGAAGTGAGAAAGTGGTTCAGAGCTCTCCCAACAGCTAGTATCGTAGATTTTGAGGCCTTTGAAACCAGTTTTCTTGCAAAGTGGGGTGAGAAGAAAAACCCCCTTCGCTTGTTGACTCAGTATAACAACATGAGGAGGTCACCTAACGAAACAGTGCATGAGTTTTCAGCCAGATTTGTAAAATTCTATAATTTGATTCATACTAAGGTAAAAACCTCCCCTAAAGATGCTCAACTCAGATATGTTGATTCCTTTGAAAGTAATTTCGCTTTATTGTTGAGGGAAAGGATATATGATTCATTAGATGACATGATGAATGATGCAATAGAAGTGGAAGTGAATCTGATGTCCTTAGGGAAGATCAAAGTTGACTCTGACAAGGACATGCAAAAAGTTCAAGATAAGGCACATCCTTCAACTTCACAAACATCAGATGAAAGGTTTGAAATGATGATGAAAACTATGGAAAAAATGATGGAGAGAATGGATTTAGATATTAATCCTAACACCCAAGAACAGGTTGATGGTCCACCCAGAAATCAGAGAAGACAAGAAATCCCACAAATCAGACAAAGAGATCGGAGAAATCAAGGGGATCAGGGGAATCCGGAGAATCAGGGGAATCAGGGAAATCAGGAAGATCAAGAAATAAGACCACCTTTTCAAAATAATTATGTAAATGAAAATTATGATGACAATTTTGAAGACAACATGCATTGTTGTGATGGTGACGAGACAGAGGCATTTTTTACTAAAGAAGAGCATGACCAGTTCATGGATGCTAATGAAATTTTCATGCAGGAAAATGATGACAAGTTGTCAGTATAAGCAGAAGATTACCAAACAGGGTTGCAAAACGCCATCATGCAATTCCAAAGACAATATAATCTTCGAAGTTAGAAAGTGCCTGCAAACCCCTCAAAGGGAAATCCCCCAAAGGGAAACCCCACCAAAGAAGCTCAGAGTAACATACCCTCTTCAAGTCAGCCCAAAAAGGACTCTATTGCAAAATATGTTGTGGACAAAGGAAAGAAAAAGGAAGAATCCCAGAAAAGGATACCTAAAACAAGAAAGGAGACAGTCACCAAAGAGGTAGAGAAAACCTTATCCTCTTTCAATTTTGAAAGTGAGATGGCCAAGATTAAAATCTATGTACCATTTAATGAATTGATAAAAAATAGTGAATATAGAAATCAGATCATCAAGATGATTAAGATGGAACAAACTTTTGACACTTTGAATATACAAGATGATCACCCAGCCATCTTATTTGGCCCATGTGTAGAGGAAAATAGCGATGCTGAAGAGGTCCCCCCTTTCTATGTTAGCCTAAAAATCCATGATATGACTCTGCACAATGCCATGTTGGATTCAAGAGCATCCCATAACCTAATGCCCAAGGTGGTCATGGACCAATTGGGTCTGGATATCACAAGGCCTTACAAAGACCTGTTCTCTTTTTATTCAAGGAAGGTGAAGTGCTTAGGTCTTATCAAAGATCTGGTGGTGTCTTTGGCTCAAATTTTAGCAAAGAATATGGTCATGGATGTAGTGGTTGTTGATATTCCTCCCAAGTTTGGCATGTTGTTATCCAATTCATGGGCTGCAAAATTGAAGGGAACTCTCCAGATGGACATGTCATACTCTACCATCCCTGTCTTTGGTCAAGATAGGAGATTGTATAGAGAGGTTTTGCTCAAATACATGGTGAGAAACAAGTCACAGCCGATTAATCATCCCATCTATGCTATGGAAACTGAGTTGGGGTTTTTTATTTTCTTCAATGATCTGTGTTTTGAAGAGAAAGGGCCAGAGATTAATATGGTTGTCCAAGATAGATTTGAAAGCAGATTGAAAAGTTTTCAGAGCAGCAGGACAATGCAGAAAATGAGATGTGGAGAATGAGCTTTGATGGAGTTGTCAGCGGAGAGGGGGAAGGAGCGGGTGTGTGGATTAACCCTCCCATATTGTCTACCAAACTGTGCTCTTATAAGCTAGCTTTTGATTGCACAAACAATATGGCTAAATATAAGGCATTGATATTAGGATTGAAAGATTCAAAAGAAATGGGTGCTAAGAAGATATTTTTTCATGGGGATTCTGAGTTGATCATAAATCATGTGAAGGGAATATATCAAGCAAACACCCCATATTAAGAGCATACAAGAATACAGTGCTTGACCTACTTGAAGAATTTTCAGAATATAGTCTCTCAACGGTTCCAAGGGGTCAGAACCATATTGTTGATGCCCTTGCCACTTCAGCTTATTTTTTTTTAATTCCAATCTTTCCTAGCGAGGGATATGAGGTTGAGATCAAGCACAGACCGACAATGCCTGATAATATTAAGTATTGGTAGGTTTTTGAAGATGATAAACAAATAGAAAGTTTCCTCAAACTGGAAACGGATTTGAAAATTTGAGCATTGATGAAGAATACTGTGATGAAGAGGTGGATGCAACTACTTTCACAAAATATGGTTACTTCAATAATTAGATTGCAGGTAGAGATATAGTTCAACTGAAAAGTAACATCATTTGAGGGTCTGGTCCCATTGGAGAAACTCTTTGATAATAATGATGTGGCCAAGAGTCCAAAATATACAGTGAATGAAGGGGATGTTGAAGATTGCAACATTGGGACTCAGGAAGATCCCAAGATCATTAAGTTTTCCAAAACACTCAGCCCTGAAATCAAGGAGAGATACATTAATTTAATGAAATAATTCCTTGATGTTTTTTCCTGGAGCTATGAAGATCTGAAAGTATATCACACCAGTATAATCTAGCATGTGATCCCAATCAAAGAAGATCACAAACCTTTCAAACAAAAATTAAGAAGGATAAATCCTTTGTTGTAGCCCTTGATTGAGAAAGAGATAAAGAATCTATTTGAAGCCAAGATCATAGTATCCCTGAGGTTTTCTAAATGGGTGGACAATATTGTGCTAGGTGGGAAAAAGAGTGGGGAAATCAGGTTGTGTGTAGACTTCATAAATCTGAGCAGGGTGTCTCTAAACGACAACTACCCACTGCCTAATATGGATCACATTGGCGGGCTATATACTCTACACAGGACATCAAACCCTAGTTTATTTAAGACAACTTTCTCTTCCTTTCTGTACGCAGTGGATAAAAACTTTGAGCTATGGAAGCTCAAGATGGAGGACCTTCTTGTAGACAAAGAACAATGGATCGATGTGGATCTTGGTACATAGCCTACTGGTACGTAGTCTACTAGCACATAGGCTACTGGTACACAACCTACTACTACACAAACTACTAGTACACTACCTATTGGTATGTCGAAGGAAGATTGGGAGAAGTTGGACAGAAGAGCAAGGAGTACTATTCGACTCTCTCTGGCATATTCGGTGTGGTTGAATGTCTCGGGAGAATCTACAACCAAGGAACTATGGGATAAGTTAGTGAATTTGTATCAATAAAAGTCCCTGGTAAACAAGTTGTTTCTTCGAAAGAAGTTGTATCATCTTAGGATGGAAGATGGAGATTCTGTGACAAAACATCTAAATGCCTTTAATACTCTAGTAAGTTAACTCGTATATGTTAATATTACGATTGCAGAAGAAGATAAGTGTATTACTTTGTTATGTTCTTTGCCAGACTCTTGGGATAATCTAGTTGTAGCAATTGGTAGTACCACGCAATCTGCAAGATACCAGATATATAAAATATGCAGAACAGAAACGAAATGCTAGAAATAACAGAATAACAGTAAAATATTCAGCATAATCTTCGCAATACACAGAAATGATATACGAAATAGCAACAGAAATAGCACTTGAACAGAAATAGCACTTGATTCAGATAGCAAAGTTCACAGGCTTCTTCGAGGGGGCAACCTCCAATCGAGCAGCGCTCTGTTACAATAATATCCAAGCTAGGGTTCTCATACCCTCGACTCCTATTTATACTAAAAAGAAGCATCTAGAGGAAGATCCTTCTAGAAGCGGAAGCTTCTATTAGGTCTTCTTACATCCGCCTAATTCTCTTTTATTGAAAGGACTTATTAATATTGACCTTTATTACATCTGAATACATTAATCTACCCATGTGCGGGTTAGGACCTTAACATGTCCTCCCCCTTAAAAACAGCCTTGTCCTCAAGGCTTGAGATGTGGAAACTGTTGCAGAATGGTAGCTGGTTCCCAAGTGGCATCTGTTGGAGTCATATCTTTCCACTGTACGAGCACTTCCTTGATGGTTCTCTGACACAGGCGACGCTCCCTCTAGTCCAAAACTGCTTCTGGTTGTAGCCAAATGGATCCTTCTTCAGCTAACTCTGGA
>ML784044.1:530408-569529 GCA_009831015.1 Picea engelmannii | reverse complement strand
TGCGCTTAACGACAGATCTCTGTGGCTTAAAGACGCCGGAATACGTCTCTACCCTGGAAAAAAAATTACCCACAATTTCTGCCAAGGAAAGTGCTCTGATACCACTTGCAAGATACCAGATATATAAAATATGCAGAACAGAAACTAAATGCTAGAAATAACAGAATAACAGTAAAATATCCAGCATAATCTTCGCAATACACAGAAATGATATACGAAATAGCAACAGAAATAGCACTTGAACAGAAATAGCACTTGATTCAGATAGCAAAGTTCACAGGCCTCTTCGAGGGGGCAACCTCCAATCGAGCAGCGCTCTGTTACAATAATATCCAAGCTAGGGTTCTCATACCCTCGACTCCTATTTATACTAAAAAGAAGCATCTAGAGGAAGATCCTTCTAGAAGCGGAAGCTTCTATTAGGTCTTCTTACATCTGCCTAATTCTCTTTTATTGAAAGGTCTTATTAATATTGACCTTTATTACATCCGAATACATTAATCTACCCATGTGCGGGTTAGGACCTTAACACAATCTACATTGAAGTATGAGTATGCAGTTTCATCCTTGTTATATGAAGAGATGAGGCAGAAAATCATGGATGGTCATAGCACAGATGCTTTATTTGTAAGAGGTCGTACCCAAGACAAGAATCCTGGTAAGTCTTCTGGGTGGAGATCTAAATCTACAGGTAGATCTAAGTCTCGAGGAAAATATTTGAGAAAATGTTGGAAGTGTGGTAAAACAAAGCATTATAAGAAATATTGCAAGTCTAAGAAGGTTTATAAACCAAAGGGATCTGATAGCACCTCTTCCATAGAGGCGAAAACCTCCACTGAAGAAGGAGGTGATATTTACCTGGCATCTATAGGTACACATGTAGACCGTGATGTATGGCTAATCAACTCAGGTGCATTATACCATATGACTCCTCACAGGGAGTGGTTCTGTGAATATGAAAAATATGATGGTGGTGATGTATTCCTAGGAGATGACTCGACAACCAAAATCATGGGACGTGGAAGGGTTAAGTTGTTGCTAAAAGATGGAAGGGTTAGAACTCTCCCTAAGGTTCTGCACAATCCAAAACTATCCAGGAGCCTAATATTTGTAAGCAAGTTGGATGATGCACTAGTGGATATTGTATTTGGAAAGGGCACTTGCAAGATGGTACGAGGATCAATGGTGTTGATGAGGGGAGTTCGGTGTGGAACTATGTACAAGTTGTTGAGAAGCACTTATACTAATGGATGTAACAGTTATGTTGTCCCTGAGTAGAGAAATAAAGAAGACAAGACCAATATTGTCCCTAGAAAGAAGACCATGTTGTGGCATCAAAGATTGGGACATATTGGAGAAAAGGGCCTTCGAACACTACACGATAAAGGTATGGTTGAAGGTATGTCTAATTGCACTCTAGATTTTGATTTTTGTGAACATTGTATATATGGAAAACATAATCGAGTAAGATTCCCATCTGGTGCTACAAGAGTAAAGGGGATCTTAGAGTTGATACACGGTGATGTGTTTGGACCTATGCCTATTCCATCACTAGGTAAATCTATGTATTATGTTTCATTCATAGATGATTTCTCAATTAATACATGGATTTATTTTCTTAGAAAGAAATCTGAGGTATTTGATAAATTTAAAGAGTTTAAGGCTCTGGTAGAAAATTAGACAGAGAATAAAATAAAGGTATTGAGGATAGATAATGGTGGAGAATTCTGCGGAAATGAATTCGAAGAATTCTGTATGAAGTGTGGTATAGCAAGGTAGAAGACTACTCCATACACACCTCAATGGAATGGAGTTGCAAAAAGGATGAACACGACATTGATGGAAAAAACAAGGAGCATGCTTAGTGGTGCCGAGTTAGGACAAGAATTATGGGCAGAGGCAGTGGGTATTGCATCTTACCTGGTCAATCGATCACCCTCATCAGTGTTGGATGATAAAACTCCACACGAGGTATGGACTGGTAAGACAACCTCTCTCGAACATCTCAAAGTGTTTGGTTGTGATGCTTATGTACATGTTCCAAAGGAAAATAGGAGTAAGATGGTTAATAAAGCTAAAAAGTGTATCTTTATGGCTTGTAAAGATGGTGTGAAAGGTTGTAAACTTTGGAACCCAAAAACTAAGAAGATTGTTTACATTTGGGATGTTGTTTTTAGAGAGGTAAAAGATGTGTCCAAACAGGAATTCCTACCAAGGCAAGACAAACTTGAGAAAATAAAGCTTGAGTTGGATGATGCAAAATCTAAATCATCTGAAGAAGATGAAATAGAAGAAGAAGAACCTCATACCCCAGTATTGAGGAGATCAGTGAGGGGAAGAATGAAACTAGAAAGGTATAGTCCACCTGATTTTCGTTCTAATTTTGCTTTATCTATTATTGATGATGATCCCATAACTGTCAATGAAGCAGTGAATTCAAAGGATAGTAAACTATGGAAGAAGGCCATGGTTGAAGAAATGGATACCTTGGATAAGAATGTGACATGGGATATAGTTGAGTTTCCAACTAGAAGAAAATCTATTGGTAGCAAATGGTTGTTTAAGAATAAGTTTAATGCAGAAGGAAAACTGGAGAAATACAAAGCTCAGTTAGTAGAAAAAGGGTATTCCCAAGTAGAGGGAATTGACTTTGGTGAGATTTTTTCTCCTGTTGCCAAGTTAACGTCTATTAGATTTCTTTTATCTATTGTTGTTGCTTTTGATCTTGAAGTGGAACAGATGGATGTAAAGACAACATTCCTACATGGGGATCTGGAAGAAGAAATCTACATGAAGCATCCATAAGGCTTTGTAGTGAAGGGAAATAAAGAGTTGGTCCGCAAGCTAAAGAAGTCACTATATGGTCTGAAGCAATCACCTAGGATGTGGTACCAAAAGTTTGACACATACATCCTTGGATTGGGATTTGTGAGAAGCAGGGTTGATCACTATGTATATTCCAAGTAGGTTGGTAATCACTTCATTTATGTAGTGTTGTATGTTGGTGACATGTTGTTGGTAGGAAATAACATGGATGTTATCAAGGAGGTGAAATCGCAACTATCCTCCAA
The DNA here is from genome assembly GCA_009831015.1 of Picea engelmannii. Lineage (NCBI taxonomy): Eukaryota > Viridiplantae > Streptophyta > Pinopsida > Pinales > Pinaceae > Picea > Picea engelmannii. The sequence continues at coordinate 566,458 of ML784044.1, read as the reverse complement.
ATTTGACATGAAGGATCTTAGTGCTGCTAACTTCATTCTGGGAATGGAGATTAAAATAGATCATGCAAACATGAAACTCTGGTTGAATCAAAGAAAATATGTTGAGACAATATTGCAAAGGTTTAATATGCATGGAAGTAAATTGGTCAAGGTTCTTATTCCTATAGGTGTAAATTTATATGCAGATCAGTGTCCCAAGACACGGGAAGAAGAAGAGGACATGTCCCATGTTCTGTATGTCAGTGCAGTTGGCATTTTGATGTACGCAATGGTCTATACTAGACTGGACATTGCACATGCAGTGGGAGTTTTGAGCAAGTATATGTCAAAACCAGGGAAGGAGCATTGGACAACAGTAAAGAGGGTCTTCGAGTATCTTCGTGGCACTACCAGTTATGGATTGTGCTACCAAGGAAGACCAAGATTGGACAGAGTGGTGGACATACATGGCTTTGTTGATGCAAACTAGGTTGGAGATCTGGATCACAGAAGATCTACAAGTGGGTATGTGTTTAACCTATTTGGAGGAGCAATCAATTGGATGAGCAAAAGATAGGTTGTAGTGGCACTCTCAACTACAGACGTTGAATACATGGCAACCACTCATGCAAGTAAGGAAGTAGTATGGTTATAGAGATTGTGCTCAGGTATCGGGTAGGTACAACAAGCAGTGAGATTAGATTGTGACAGTCAGAGTGCAATCTTCCTGGCAAAGAACCCAACTTATCATTTGAAGACAAAGCATATCGATGTTCAGTATAACTTTGTGAGAGACATGGTTGAAGAAAAGGTGTTGCTGGAAAAGGTTGACACTTTGAAGAATGTTGCAGATTCATTGACAAAGTCAGTGAGCACAGAAAAGTTCTTATGGTGTAGAGTAACAATGGGCAGTGTTGACTATATAATCCTGTGAACTCTTGTATGCAAAGAAAACAACAAGTGGGATAATGTTGGGTATGTGTTATATTCTTTACATGTGTGTGCGTGGGCGCGGATTTTGCTATTTTTAGCGATTTTCTAAATTAATCTTGGATTTATGGATTAGGGTTTTGGTAGCTACAGAATACCTATAACATTGTATATATTGTATGGTGAATGGTGAAATTAATGCAATAAAGAGTTGAAAGGTGCGGCACCAAGGAAGACTGGTTTTCTCATGGTTAAGGGTTTCTAGCATAAATCTTTGTGTACTATGTGTATGAGCCATTGATTAATTTATGTTTTGCTTAAGAATCTATATGCATTGCTTTACTTCATAGGTTTAAAACTTACACTAGGCACCAGTAGTCAAAAGACTGCTCCCAAGAAAATGAAAATCACACAATCCCCATAGATAGTGGATTTGGAGGAATAGGAGCCTAAATAACAATTAAGTATGGATATGGTGGAGAGTGGCACTAGAAATGAAGAAGCTGGTAAAAGAAGCATGCCCCAAAGTAAAAGCAGCTCAAGAGATTTCAACAACAAAAAGCACATCTTTGATAAGGCACCTGGAGCAGCCTATCAATCTAAATAAGATTTGGCAAGGCAATATGCTGAGAAAGGAAACTTGGACATGAGTGAAATAAAAGAGTTGATTCCTGAGGTAGAAAATATTTCTCAGCACAAGTCTTCTCTGTTCACAGTCAGGGATGTAGAGAAGAGGACACTCAACATAGCAGTTGCAGATGAGGATAAAGTGTTTGAGGTTAAGTTGCATTATGACAAAATCAGTGCTCCACACAAGGTGAAATTCCACAGGAACACTAGTGACATGATGTATTCATATTACTTGGGTTTAAGATTGAAGAATTCAAAGTTGTATACTCATGCACTTAATTTGGAGGGGCAATTGAGATAAGAGAAAGCATCCAGCAGAGCTTGGCAGACTCAAGTCAAGAGATTAGAATTTGAAGGCCCTTAGGGAGTGAAATCCTCCTTAGAAGAGAAAGACAGGATGATTTGAAGCTTGAAGAAAAAACTAAAAATGTCTACCATAGAGCATCCACAAACAACAAAACCAGTTGTTCTAGAACATGAGAAGGAGACATTTCAACAAGAAGCATTGAATTACAAGGCCAAGGTATTACAGGTGGAGAAAGAAAAGGAAAATTGGTCACAAGGACAAACAAAAGTATAAAACATGGTTGTAGTTGTACCTTCGACTACAAAAATTGGGCCAAGCACTGAAGGACCGGTCCAGGATATGTCCCAGGTCAGCTTGAAGGTGGGAGAGATCAAAGGTCTAAAGGAAGATATAGAGAAGTTGCAACAAGAGATGAAATCAAAAGATGAAAGGGTGGCTCAGTTCTAGAAGGATAATCAAGCTTTGCAGGAAAGAGTAGACAAGTTGAAAACAAGGTTGAAAGGCAAAGGATTGTTGTAGGGAGCCAAACACTTCATCTGGGATTCTATTGCTGCTGAAGTTGCCAAGTCCAAGGTGTACTTAAATTTCATGAATGACAAAGATAACATGGCCATCACAACCAGAAGCATATGCACTGTTGTAAATGAGAGTCTGGCTAAGAAACCATCAGAGTGGGCCCAAAATGTTATAAACATGTTGAATTCCATCCCCACTGCAAAACTTCAGACCATTGGAGTCAAAGATAGAAATACATTAATCATTTGGGTCGGGAGGGTCATTGCCAAGCATAACCTGCTTAAGTCATCTCAAACCAAAGCCACATAGATGGAGCAGAGTATACAGGAATTCAATGATCTTTTTGAAGAGTTGTTCATCAAAGGCCTCCCACCATTTTGGGATGGCAAAGGGAAATTGTATGATTAGGAGGAATACAACTCTCGCCTCGCCCAATGCAGAATGGATCACTCCAAATTTGAAAACCTGGAGGAAAACTTGAAAGGAGCCACCCTGGTAGAATGTTTGACCACAGATTTTCAGATCTTGAATCAGTTCAAGACAGTGAAGATTGGGATGCTAGCCATGACTTATGCCTCTTGCATTGACCTGGAGATCATAATCAAGGAAATGATGGACTATGAGATCCCTTCTGACTTACAGTGGAAGGAGATAGTGCGGTTGGGCAAGACAAAATGTAGTTTCCTAGGAACCAGCAAATAGCCCTCAAGTGTCACCAAATTGGCAAATTCGACAGAGGACCAAAGCAGGATAGATGGCAAAGACAGAAGTTGAGTAGTCAGAGAAATCGATCGTCAGTTTATGAAACGTTTTTTTATTTATCATTGTAAATTGGTTCACATATAGAGACTATCATTTGAAATTATTATAGTCAGTTTTAGAAGCCGAAACGTTTCAGTTCAACTATTGTAAATGTTTTCTAATTAAAGGAACTCGAATTGTATAAATATCAGAAGTTCCAAATGTATTAGTGTTGGCAGAAGTGCAAGGGCACCTTTAGTTGTTTTATGAACTCAATTGTAAATTTCTGGAGTTGAATTGAATACATACGCAAAAGCTTTTGAAGTCTCTATGAAAAGATTCTAATGGTGGTGATATGAGTTTTGTCTCCTCTCCTTGTATGTATTTCCTGTGTTCTTTAATTTCATTTGCATTTTCTTCTGTTTAAATTGGATAGTTAAAAGCTCAGAATTCATCTTGTGATGCTCTCGGCTTAAGCAATTCAAACTGTGTAATTTTCCTCCTAACTAATTCAAAATTCATTTCAGTAATACTATGATGCAGTTACTTATTTTCTCCTTCTTCTCACACTCTGCATAGATACAATTTATAACTCAGATTCATCGTCTCATTTAGCCTTTATCCTCTGGAGAGTTCTATCGGCCAGTCATTGTTTTCATTCACTTTCATAATTTCGACTCCATAGCCCTAAGTGTCCCTCCCCCTCCTTGCCAACAAATTTATAAAAACCCCACAAAACAAACTAAATCTAGCCATTGATCGCCAAAATAACGTCAAGTGACACGAGAGAGCCCTCTCTGAGATGAGCATGCTAGTACCCAGCTCTAAAGTTGGTTGAAACAATTACCTCTGTCATTTTTTTATCAGCCGAACAAATTTACAAAGTGCTAACACTAGGGTCACCATTGATTCCAACTCTCCAACCTAGGTAAAGATCCCAAATCTTCCTCTATATTTTTGGACAAACATAGGTCTTAAATCCATTGGGTACTCCATCAGAACATTTATCATCCCAGATAATGAGTACAAGGACAATAACCTCCGTTTGGTGGCTTGAATTCTGGTAGATCTAGATGTGTGGTAGGGACTATTTGAATCCCTCGCCATTGTTAGTGGGGATAATCTATATATTCAAATACTTGACTATGTGAACATGCCTTTCTGGTGCGCTCGGTGTCATAAAGAACGCCATATAATGGTAGATTGTGATAGACCCATTGTAAAATACATTGTTTGTCCAAAGAAGGGGGATGTATGGTAAGATCATGGAGAAGGATCCAAATAGGTTTAATTGAGCTGCTTGGGAGGTGGAAAAGAAGGTAGATCATGTATCCTCTTCCAAGGTCCCACAAGTCAATAAGATCATGGAAGTCGGGGATTTTCCTCCATAACAACTTGAACTAATGTATGTCCCTTTGCCACTCTAGGAGAAATGTTAGTCAAGGACTGTATCTAAGGTTTTAGAGGGGGCGGAGGTAATGGTGGGTGATATGTCTTTCTCCTTATACATCGGTTATTTAGTGAGGGTATCAGACATAAGGCCACAGTTGGAGCCACTCGAAGACCTGGATTTCTCAACACCTTAGTGGGAAAGGATGAAATAAATTTAGAAATAGGATTCTCCTTCATTTGTTTCATCAAGAAATGACAATATTATTTATTTGCGTCCGCCCATTGCTCACCTCCCTCTCTCTCCTAAGTCACACACAATGTTAGCTACGACTAATGGACCTTCCATCGTCATGGATCTGTCTAGGGACTCTAACCCTCCATTGGCTTCCTCTCGGAGCCAGAAAAGTAATTTCCATACCGGTTCCCCCACTTCCTCCACAAGAAGGGAACCCTATCTTGTATGTCCCTGATCTTCCTCTCATGCCTCAAGGGGACTGGGTTATTATCTCCCAAAGGAATGGGGCCCATCAAAGGTGGGTCGAATTCATTTATCAAAATTGCACAGGAAAAGCCTCTGGAGAGATTAGCGAGGGCCATTGGCATGCTCTTTCTAGGGTTTTTAGAGCTAAACTTTCCCCTAGGGTGCCTCCACCATGAAAATTATGTCTCTAGATGTGTGTGGCCTAGGAGATAGGGCCAAAAAAGTCTCCCTCAAATAAATGATAGATCTGGAATGTCTGGATATCATTCTCATGGAAGAAACTATGGGACAATGTGGTCCCATTATCACTAAGCATTGGAATATGTTTAAGAGTTGGGAGTTTGTAGGATTTGATTTGTTATGCTTTTCAGGGTATCTTATTTCAGGCTTTAGGGAGAATCTCACACTCAATTATTGTTTTGCATTCCAATCTGGAATATTGACTTCAGTTTATAGTAAAGATCTCAATATTGATTTGGCCATTTTAAATTTTTATGGGCCCTATGAGGGCAGGGAACCATTTTGGAATTATATATTCAATCTCAAGTGTATTCAAGTAGACAATTGCATCATTGGTGGTGACATAAATTTTACTATCCATTGGGAGGAAATTTGGGGCGCGAGTGCTCGAGAGGATCGATTGTCTAGCTACTGCATCGAACAATTTTAAAAAATAGGATGGGTAGACATAGAGTCGGTCTAGATAGGGGCTACCTGGTACAACAATCACAGTGGATCCAGTGCAGTCCTGAAGAGGTTGGACCATTTTCTGGAACATTATGGTCTCATTCAGAGAGTAGAACAATATTGATCGTGGATTGGAAAAGTCTGCATTTCAGACCACTTTCCTATTATGTTGTAACTAGCTAGAGGAGTAAAGAAACTTGGTTCCTCTTTTAAATAAAATCTACAATAGAGTGAGGAGGAGGACTTTAAGGACCTTATTAAGGATAATTAGCCTCACTTCCAACCTTATTCAGAGATGCCCACTTGTGCATAATTTGTTGTAGGTCTCAGAAAAATCAAGGATGTTGTTATTGTATTGGGGAGGGAGAAACAAAGGTTGTGGTTTCACTCCCTCGAGGAGATTGAGTTGGAGCAAGCAAGGATTTACATAGAAAATGACACTAGAGTGATATCACAACATCATGTGGATCACATTCAATTATTGGAGCAACAAAGAGTGAAATTTACCTTGGACCAAGAAAGGGAGTGGAGACTCAAAAGTAGAGCCCTGTGGCTCAAGGCTAGGGATCAAAATACTAAATATTTTCAAATTTTTGTGAACCACCAAAATAATCTCAATACTATATGGGAATTAACTAATGATGCAGGGGTTAAGGTCAAAGGTTTCGATGATTTGGCTAGGATGGGGGTTAATCACTTTGAATACATATTCAAGGCACTAAATCATGAAAATATCGAGGACATGCTCATGATGTTATGACATTTTCCAAGGCTAGTCGATGCAGAGGAAAATATTGATCTGTTCCAATATGTGTCTACTAAAGAGCTTCTCGGAGTCATACACTCGTTTCAAAAAGACAGAAGTCCTGGGCCGGATGGCTAGACTGTAGAGTTCTTTGTTGGATTCTTTGAGGTAGTTGGGGAGGATTTATTAAGAGTTCTTTGCTAGATTCTTTGAGGTAGTTGGGGAGGATTTATTAAGAGTTTTCCTCATTCCTATTATGGAATGTCCCAACACCTTCAATGAATTCAAACCCATCTCTAACCGTCTATACAAAATTATTGCCAAACTAAAACCATTAATTTCAAGGGTGACCTCAATGGAGCAATTTGGATTCATTAAAGGCGAGCTAATTAATGAAGTGATTGGGTCGACTCAAGAAGGTATTCACTTGATCAAAACTAATAAAAGACATATTGTGGTTCTCAAGCTTGATCTTTCCAAGGCATATGATCGGGTTTCTTAGACTTATTTGAGGCTTCTACTCCTTTAAGTGGGTTTTGACTTACCATTTGTAAATTGGAATGTCATCTTCCTTTGTAGTTCTAAACAATGTTGTGGGCTTAGAATTCTTCAAGTCGACTAGAGGCTTGTGCCAAGGTCACTCATTGTCCACTTATTTGTTCCTATTTATAGCAGAAGGTCTTAGTCGAGTTATCTCTAATGCAAGGAGGACAAGTCAAATACATGGTGTTTAGATTGGTAGATTTATTCATCTCACTCACTTACGTTTTGTAGATGATGTGCTTATTTTCTATTTATGTAATGAGGCTGAAGGTTTGATTTATAAGAAAAACATAGATACTTTTTGTGGTGCAATGGGAATGGAAATCAATCTTCAGAAGTTATATTTGTACTTTCCAATGGTGGAGGGTGATATTCACCGACAATTGGTTGATCTATTTCCCTTCCCTACCTTCAACCTGGATGGAGGATTCAAGTACCTTGGATATATCATAAAGCTCGACAAATATGGTATAGTTGATTGGAAATGGTTATTGTCAAAGGTGGAAAAGTGGATCAATTTATGGTGTAATCATTAGATATCTAAAGGAGGTCAATTGGTACTCGTAAAATCGGTACTTGAAGCTATTTTCGTGCACTGGCACCTTTTAGCTCTGATTCCTGAAGCAATCCTTAACAAAATATGTAAAATTTGTTTTAACTATTTGTGGAAAGGAAGTGTTGAGTTTTTTTGGGTCCCATCTTGTGAAATGGAAGCAAGTAGCCACTCCCAATAATCAAGGGGGGTGGGGCTTGAAGAATATCCTTTTATTCAAAAAGGCTCTGGCAACGAAATCCCTTTCGATTTTTCTATCCAGCGAAAGTCTCTGGAGATGAATTTTGGTGGCCAAGTATGTCACACCTGGAACAATTATAGACTGAATAAGAAACCGGTCTAAATCCACAACAAATACTCCAAATCAATGGAAAGCTCTTTCTTTGGCATTCCCTATCGCGGTGAGGTACTTAACATGGAAGGTGGGATCGGGTTCTTAGGTTCATATTGGAGAAGACACGGTTGTAGGATGTGGTCAAAATATCTTTCTATCAGACAATCTTATCATGCATATACAAGAGATTGGTAGATGCATGCTAAACTAGATAGGAAACTCAACTACTACTACTAGGTGGATACAAGATTGGCTATATGCCTAGGGGATCGGGTTGGATTTGAGATGGCACCAACATTGAAAATCATACATTCTTGAACTAAATAAAGCACATGCTAGACTTCAGGACAACAAAGATGCACTGGTGTGGGCCTTTAATAATAAAGATGGATAATATACAACGAAGTTACGATGCAAGTCTTTGCAGGACGTAGACTCAATGACAAATCATTGGTGGTACCAAAAAATATGGAAGTCAAGGGCCCCATCGAAGGGCATATTTTTTTTTTGGCTTACATTGAAGAACTATGTTCTCACTTGGGACATGATACAAATAGAGGGACTAAGATTCTGTTATTTATGTTGTAATGAGGCCCAGTCAAATATCCATTTGTTTTTGGCTTGTCCTTTCACCAGGCAGGTGTGGAAGCATCCTTAGATCTACTATGATGTACAATTATGCTATTGTGTAAAAATTAAAATTTGGTCATCTGTAATAATGTGTTGTTGGTCCATAATGGGGTAGACTTTCACTCTTATAAGATGCTTTTAGGTCTTGAGTTGTTAACATGTTTCCAGACAAAAGTAGTTTAGAGTCTTACCCCAAAACCTAAAAAATGATTACAACCCTATTCTATATCTAAAAGAAACTCAATATCTTTACTCAATATCATTGTTGAAATTCACCTTTAAAATTATGTGGTTTCTTCAAACACCATATTATAACCCCATACATAAAACCAAGATATAAAATCTTGATTATGATTTTAGGTATTGCCCAAAACTATTCATCTTTGAAAGTTTGCATCTTAAATATAATATGTTTTCTTAATTAATTTTTTTAAGAATAATATTGTTGGAAGGACTCAAACTATTGATTCTTTAAAAACTATTGACCCCTTCCCTCTTCTATGCATCCTCTAACTTATACCCTCGAATTCCAACGCAATCATGACGCACATTCAAGGCACCAAGCAACATAACTAGGATGTCAAACTCCCTCAATCTCATCTACACCCTTGCATAACGACTGAGGGCATCGAGATCCAAGTTTGAGTTGAAGAGACGAGAGATGCCCTTATTCCACTGTTGAGATTTCCTTTATCAATTTGCCAATTCTCTTCCAAATTAAACTATTTTTGGACACATTAGAAACACCTTTCAGAAATCATGAATTTGAATGAATAATGTGGTAAAAGTATTAAATGCAATGAGGTCCTTTGACTCATCACGTGAATGATAAATATAAAAAAAACGAGCTTGAAAGTTAGATTAATATCACATAAGGTAGAAGTGATTAAAGACTTGGTAGATTCAATCTCATGTCTTATTATTGGAATAGTATAACAATTTTTGGGTAAATTTTTGTTGTTGTTTTAATATGATAAACAAAATTACATTCGATGGATGTGTTCCTACATTTCATGTATTTGAGGGATCATATTACTATAGAATAAGGTATATCGTTGATTCGTATATATAAAAAAAAGGTATATCGTTGATTCGTATACTAGTCATTGAAAAAAAAAGGTCTACACAAAATATTAGTTCATAGAGCAACTTGCCATATACATTGTATGTGTCATTGGATTAAAATAAAAATAAAAAGTGTTATTGGATTAAAATAAAAATAAAAAGTGTTATTGGATTAAAATAAAAATAAAAAATTATGATCATAACTTTAAAATCTTTCAAATTCAAAATTCTTTAACAGTTTCAAAAAAACCATTATACTTAAAGATGCTTATATATAATTAACCACGTGATTAACCCCGTGATTAGAAGGAGGGCATGTGAATGTATTCAGTGGAATGTCCCTTCATTTTCTCCTTAATGATCCTTCATCCAAGAGTAGTCCAACTTTCAATGGGCCATTATCTTCCTTATTCAATTCTCTATACACTAGTTGAAAATATATGAAGTTAAAGAAAGATCGAACAAGTTGAATCTCTTTCAATATAAGTTAGAGAATGTTGTTTCCGAAAGAGTTTGTTTCATTCATCCAATTCACCATCACTTGAGAATCACCAAATATTTGGAGCATATGGGCACCTATTTTTTGTTGCCAAGGATAGCAACAACTTTGATATCATTAGTTTAGCCTAGTTGTTGGTCCATATACCTAGTCCTATTTTGAAAGATATTACACAAAGATCATTTAAATAAATTGTGTCTCCGGTGTCAATTAGTTTTAGCTCGAGTGGTTGGGAGGAAGGATCGTTAACCTCCCCACCTAGGTTCAATTATCGCAAGTGACATGTTGAGCGCTTAATGAGTATATTATTGTAATGTCTTCGAGCATTGTTGTTGATCGGCCTAGTACCCTAAGATTCTAGGGTTTACCTTACGTATCATCCTCGAAATGAGGGGAAGTACTAGGGAGTTTTCCCTGAGCAATGTAACTTGGAAAAAAATTGTGTCTCTAATGCCACAAAGTTGCAGATCATCTTGCAAGCTCCAACAAAATAGACCCAAGCATAACTCTTATCAATCTGTTTCTTAGATATCTATCTCGGTGGCTTGATCTTTGTAGCATGTACACATACATCTAATTCCAATTATCTACACACTTTCTATACTTTGTTAAGAGATGTAAGAGAAAATCCTCTTCTTTAGCGTCATTGAAGGAGCTTTCACACAAATACATCAAGGCTAAATTTGCACTTTGCATTAGTTTGCACATACAAGCACAATGCAACAAAATGCTTAAAGTCATAGTTGTTGTCAACCGATAATATTCCCTTTTAAAGGGCGCATTGTTCCTCAACATTGAAAGTTCTACATAGTATGTTCTATTACCGAGTATAGCTAGTGTAATTTTGTAGGATGCACTATGGATGGCCATTTTGGTCAACAATTTTAGCCGTTAAAACATTGTCAAGATCCCCCCTCAAATCACATTGTTTATGCAAACTTTTCGCTCACTCTCATTAAAGTTGGCGCAATGTCTTTGATGAAATCATCGTGACACTTGACTTACTACTAAGCATGATCTTTTATTTTGCTCCTCACATTCTTAAAGTTCTTCTATTTTACACTCTTGATTAACGCATTAATACATTATGTTTTAGATCTTATGCATCACCCTTTACTATCATATATATATATATATATATATATATATCACCTTACCTACATAACCTTTGAAAGTAGATAAATTTTTGAAAACCAACAAAACTCATATCATATTATACTCAACATACTACTTTTATATGTCTCGTGACTCACTCTCCAATATTTTAATTATGGCATTGAGGTTAAACCGAGTTTCTTCTTTTGAAATTATGACTTTGGTTTAATCCCAAACATTTCGGTTATCACTGTAACATTAAGTAAAGATATATATTATTAGGCCCTGCCAAAGGTTGGACTATAGCAATGAGTTACTCATTGACTCGCTATTAGTCCAGCCTTTGACTTCAAAAAAAAAATCATCTCCAATGTTAAACATAGGATAATGTAAATAATACATTTTATTAGAATTAAAATAAATGAAAAACTTTATTTTTCTGGCATTTCATTGGGTTTCAAGTTTAAAGCGTTATTACAAGAGTGACGACGTACATTAAAATGCATGTAAGTGTCATTCATGAGATGCATCGTCTCAATCTACACAACCTTAATTTTGAGGAGCTCATCGCCTCAAGCAATCACCATTGTGCATTAACACTTCAATGTCTATCAGTATGCACAGCTCACCGTCTCAAGCAAGTTTGTCATCCTGCACAGCTCACCGCCTCAAGAAAGTTTGTCAGTCTGCACAGTCTTAATCAATTTTCGAGGAGCTCACCGCCTCAAAGAAATATCCAAGAACCCACAACCTTCCCACTGTAGCTAGCTTCCTCACTGCTTTTTCATCCCCTTTCCCAACTGCTTCTCTCTACCTATGAATAGACTTTATGTATAAACGCACGGCTCCATATTTCAGGAGCTCACATAGCTTGGTTCTTTTCCCAGTGAGACTCGAGAAGGAGGACATTATGGATGAGATTGATCCATAACATGATATCTATTGTTATAGATAAAGTCGTTAATTGGCTCTATCTCTACTTCTAAAGGCGAGGTACATAACAAAGGTTAGATCACTTTCGGTGGAGCTAGACCAGTGAGCTTCCTTGAAACTAATATGTATTTCCTAGATGTGAAAAAGAGGCAAAGTTGTTTTTATATTTGCATTATGTGTCTAAATCTGGTCTAATTCTGGATTGCCACTGGTTTTGTAGCCCAAAGTTAAGGATGCAACTCCACTAGATGGATGGATTTCTCTATGAATGGAGAATTGCCTACTCCCCTGGGCTAACTAACATGAGAAAAATAGAATTGAAAACTTCTCCGATTACTAATACATCATCTCCATCTTTATTCCATGGCCTCACAACTTGGATACAAGGTAAGGGCATTGTCATCCCATAATATTGGCTTGGCCCAGTGCCCGAAAAACCCAATGCAGAGGCTGCAATGCAGCAGAGTTAGAAATTGGGCTTCTAAATTACAACAAGAAGGGAATAGCTATATACGCCATGCCAAGAATGAAATTGTTAGAGTTTGTCTGCTACTGATGGTTGTTGCTCTCTTTATTCTAAATGTGGGAGAGAGGTTATGCAGTCCAACTTTATCATCTTCGACGCTTTCGGGGAGATACTTCAACTGGAAGAGACTCAGTCCTCTTAAATAAGCTTTTCCCGGCTCTACAACAAGCTCGTTAACTAAGCTCATTCAAATACTCGATGGGAAAACCGACCCTTCATTATTGCTTAGTGAATATTGCAGCCAGTACAAACATATTTTCGTTAGCCAACTTATACAGCTTTTACCCAAGTTTGTAGAGGTAATGATCCCCGTTGAAGGGAAGGTGGAAAGAAAGAGTCTGTCCTTCCCATCACCCTCGATGGAGGACGGAGCACCCCCTGGATGGATTGACTTGAGCTTGCCTTCCTTACTTCCTCTCACTCACAGGTTGACGCAGGTTTTTTCCTTCCAGTAATCCTCAAACTGGTAGACGGGCATACCCTCTAATACAACTGCAACATGCACTTCCCTGAGACGGCAAGACACACCATGAATCGAATCTAAGAGGGGAAATTCACCGTAATGATTTGTAACCTGGAGAATGAATTATCCGTAACCCTTCATGGTTGTTGCTCTCTTTATTGTAAATGCAGGTGGGAGGTTCTGCAGTCAAACATTATTAGCTTCGGCGGTAAATGGGACTACAATGGGCTCCAAGTCTTCTACAGGAAAGAAGTCTAATGTCGAAATCAGTTAACACAACATTGGTATGAATGCTTCCATCTGATTGTATAATGATTTGAACTGGATTCTTTATTTTCGTTCCAATGACATGGACAAGGAAGCCATTATTGTCACAAAGATATCAGAATACAAGAATTATGGCAGTTTCATGGAGTAAAACCATGGCAGGTGGGCAGGTTGGTTCAGGTAGGTGGTTACCTCGATGTGGAGAGGAAATTCTTTTTCATTTGACATTGTGGATATAATTAGTTTTTCATGCATATTAATGTCACTGAGATATAAGAATACAAGAATATTGGGGTTCATGGAGTAAAATCGTGTTGCAGGTGGGTACACATTCAGGTAGGTTGTTAAAGTGAACAAGTAAGAAGTAATGTAAATGTGTGCCCAGGAAGGTGTCTGTTGCTAATCAATGGTGGAATTTAATGGGCAAAATGTTACTCACGACGCAACCAAGTGGAGAAATTGAACAAAGGTATCACCATTACTTCCAGGTATAATCATTGTTTCAAAAATCTGTTCTTTTGAAATTATGGATATGATTAGTCTACTTGCATGCATATTTATTACACAGGAATCCTAGAATAAACAAGAGTTTTTATACATTAAATTTTATATTCAATATATAATGAAAAAATGACAAATAAGAATTATTGTGAACATATTTTATATAAAAATATTTACAGGATATAACACACAATCAACCAACATTGAGCGATATCTTAATTCTAATGTAGCATTGAGAGAGTGATAACTCAAACAATTTCAAAGAATCTTCCTCCAGCATCTCCATTAACTCCATTGCAGGGTTCTCATTGCCCTTCCTTAGTTGAATATATGTATTTGTTTTTTCTTATATATCCTTCCACCCACACCTTCATATATGAGGCCCCCACCCTCATATATAAAGGTGGGGGTGGGGGATATATAAGAGAAAACACATATGTGTTTTCTTTTATATATTCCCCACCCTCATAGTCAGCAACAAATATTTTCGATTGGAAGATGTGAAGGTTAAACATGCAACAAGGTAGGTGCACAAGATTATGTTTGACAGGAAGAATGAAGAGCTACAGTTGACCAGAAAGCGATATGGTTGTGTGTTTATGGCGGGGGTAGAGCCATGGATGAGAGAACAACAACAACTGGCCCTCGAGCAATTGGTAAAGAAGATTATATGTGGACAAATATATTTTTCTTTTGCTTGGAAAGAAAAGGTTGATACCAATAATCATGCATACATGATTGTTGAGCTAGACTTTAAGAGGGAAGGACAAGAGTGGAAAATGTTCTAGGAGGAAGCAAAAGAAATAGGGGATAACATAGATGTAGCAATTTTTTTGGAGTGCTAGTGGAAGAGGTGTTGCTTGACCTTGTTCATTTGTAGACCTCTTCTCTTACTCCACTATGCTCACCTGTTGCTTCCATACTATAGGTAGATAAGGTAGAAATGGTCGATAGATAGATATTCTAAGTAACAATCACTCTTTGCTACTTCTAATAAGAATTAAGAATTTTAATAATATAAAGGTGACACTATCTCATGCGTGTAGCCTAACTGTAGCCTCTGAGAGAGAACTTTTGAATCATCTCTACCAGAGATGACCATATCTTGTGTACCAAGAAAGCGTCTCTTCGATCTAGATGACAACATGTTTCTTCTTCTTTTTTTTACCTCACTTTTATTAAATAATACAACCATACATTAAGCACTTCATGTTTCTTATGTGTTATTTGAGTTTCCCTGCATATCAAAATTGTAAGAGAATACAGTGTTGTGGGAATAGGGTGATGTGTATTAGGAGGTGTCAAAATGTTGTTTGAGTCCTGTATTTTAGAAGATAATGAATGCATCCCATCCTTAATGGGATATGGTAGGTGGTTATATATCCTCACTGTATGATTAAGAAGTATATGTATAATTTTATAGATTATTTATGGTATCGGATCACTTTCCAACTATTTGTCCGAGTTTTTTTTCAGAGTGGCCTTTGCTTTTATAGTAAATCTAACAATTGCAGAAAGTGTACATATGTTTTCACCTATTTTTTCTTTCATTGTTTTGTTTGTCTATTTGGTAATAGACATTTGTTTTGGGCATTGGTCACTTTAACTGTAACCACTGTAAAATAGTGTTTAACAATATTTTTCAGAAATTTATTAAAAACAATTTTTATGTGAACATGCAATGATATTTTTCCTCATTCATTGTAGAAAGAAGTAGGATAATATATCAATATTTTCAGCTTTTTCGAATCTGTCCTCACATATATTGGGGAATTTTTTTTGCTATAATTTCAAACGTAGATTTAACAAATTTGAAAACCCTTGCTACATTTAGACTATTGCAACAGTGATGGGAGTGATTGCAGTGTTTGTTATATATTATGCAATTTAGTTTTATTATTGTTTTAAATCATTACAGTTGTACATTTCCAAACCTACGTGGCAGGGACTAAGTTGCATTATTGTTTTAAATCATTACAGTTGTACATTTCCAAACCTACGTGGCAAGGACTAAGTTTCCACGCAGCTCTTGTTATATCTTATCTTTATTACCCCAAACCAAAAGTTTAACTTTGACTTCCACCATATACCACTATATGTCAAGCACTTTATTTTATATCTAATGTAAACATCCTTCCATCTCAAATCAATTTTACTATGATTGTGGTCTTCAATATTTAGTTTTCGAAAGTATGTTCTCATCGGAAGTGCTTCCTAATGGACAAGTTATCACCATCGAGCCTCAAACACCTCAAAGGAAATGTATTGTCTAGATCATTGGTTTCGGTGGCTACATCCTTACTTCTCTCAACACCTTTCAACATATACGGATAGCTAAAATGATTCACCAACAAATTTAGATGGAATCGTGATCAAATATAAGTATAGATTAATACAAGTCTAGATTAATATGTGGCATTGTTGCATAACAGGTTAGGTCTATAAGGGAGTTAATCGACTTGGACCATCCAATAGGCAAACAAAACATAACATATAGATTGAGATTTTTTTTGTAAATATCTATTATGAAAAAGTCCATGGCGGTTCTAACATTTACTGATTTTAGTTAGTTAAAATTAGAACTGTCATAACTAATGGAACTTCCCATCAAACACTATTTAACAAGTAGTAGACAACGAGCAAAGGGGAATTTTTTTTTAGAGGAGGTATGTTGAAAGCTTAAGTGAGGTTTTCATCTTTCTTTCATTATTCACACTCCATACATTTTCTACTCAAAGATTTGATGAAATTGTTGGCAGCAGAGACATCTTGCAAAATAGCAGAAGGGACGAARTGAGGATGCATTTTGCTAGTGTCCATGAGGTGAATGGTTTGCTTATTAAGTTTGTTGTGTTTTAAATCTGATTTTCYTAGTTCTAATCAATTTTCGATATGCAGATTCATGCCTTGTGCCTCACCACCATTGCTCTCTTCCATGTTCGGCTCAATTTTCTTCTTTTTCTTTTCGTTCCTCGCTACTTAATGTATGATGTAACATTCCATCTTGAGTAGTYAAAGATAATAACTCTAGTCTAAGTCTTCGCAGAGGCTTGAAAACAATCAAAGAATCTTAGGAAATGTATGGAAATACAAACTTCAATAAAAATCAAACTTCTTTGACTCTGAAAATAACTTCTTATTCATATTCTGGTTTTTATCATATAATATTTAAAAATACAAAACTTTTTTAATTTCGTATATAAACATTTTGTTTATCCTTTTGTTACTAGTTTAACTTTTATTCATTTTTTTAAACCCAATATTTGCAAACATAAAAAAATAAATACAAATAATACTAATTCATTTATGTTTCTTTAAACAATTTCATCTGTACACAATCATTAGTGTTTTATTATTGTATTTTACTTATATTTATTTTACTATACTAAAAAAATATTGATATTCTGGTTTTTATTTTTTATTTTTTTATAATAATAATAATAATAATTTATTTTTAAGATCACAACAAGCCACACCAAATTGGTGTATGAGACCCCCTTCCTTGTGGGACAAGGGACTGGTGTATGAGATCCCCTTGTTTGTGGGACAAGGGACCCCCTCCGCCCAGCGATTTGACTCTTAACGTCTATGGAGGTATACATATCCTAGCCCCCTCTGGATTTGAACTTATGACCTCTTAAGAGGAAACACATGTTCTTAACCATTAGGTCCACTCAGACTCTATATAAACTTATATAATATTTAAAAATACAAAACTTTTTTAATTTTATATATTTCTTTTGTTATTAGTTTAACTTTTATTATTTTTTTAAACCCAATATTTGGAAACATAAAAAAATACAAATAATGCTAATTCATTTCTGTTTCTTTAAATAATTTCATTTGTACATAATCATTCCTCTTTTATCTCTTTTATTATTGTATTTTAATTATATTTATTTTACCATACTAAAAAAATATTGATATTCTGGTTTTTATCTTTTATTTCTTTGATATAATATTTAAAAATACAAAACTTTTAAAAAATATTGATATTCTAGTTTTTATCTTTTATTTTTTTATATAATATTTAAAAATACAAAACTTTTTTAATTTTGTAGATAAACTTTTTGTTATTAGTTTAATTTTTATTATTTTTTTAAACCCAATATTTGGAAACATAAAAAATACTAATTCATTTTTGTTTCTTGAAATAATTTTACACAATCATTCCTCTTTTATTATTGTATTTTACTTATATTTATTTTACCATACTAAAAAAAATTATGTAATTTAATTAGTTTCTTTTAATTACTTTTAAATATTTATTTATTTTACACATTAAGTTTAATATTCATTTCTGTTTCTTGAAATAATTTTACATAATCATTCCTCTTTTATTATTGTATTTTACTTATATTTATTTTACCATACTAAAAAAATTATGTAATTTAATTAGTTTCTTTTAATTACTTTTAAATATTTATTTATTTATTTTACACATTAACATTAATTTTAATATGCACAATTTTTTTACCTTTTTTATTTAGTTTATTGTTTTTGTTTTACTTCTTTTTATTATTTACAACATTAAAAGAAAACAAAAATAAAATCCATTGTAATATGTTCGTGTAAATATTAACTAATCTTTAATTGATTTATTTTTTATATTCTTCTTTATTATTTGTATTATCAATTTCTCTTTAATATTTTTTATACTAACTTATATTTGCATAAACTAAAACAAAAAGTATAAAAAAAATGATAAAATCATAAAACACATAAAAGTTTRATAATTGCAAAAATCATGTAATAAAAAATTCAATTTTTTTAACTTAAGATTTAGTTAGTTTAATTCTCTTTTTAAATTTTACATTTATATTGTTCACTCAAATTTTGTTTAATTTACATTTCATTTAAAAAAACAAATACAAAATAATACAAGTTACAAAATACAATAAAAAATTATTATTGCAAAAACATAAATACAAKATTCATGCTTAGACTTCTATGTTGTTAGGGTCTAATGTGTTTTATTTTTTGGGCTTAAAATCTAGGGTAATATTCTCGCTTATTCTCGTCTARCTTCAYGGGATGTTGAGATGTTGGTTTCAAAACACTCTTGTTTCGACATCAACATACACTAGTCTCCCACCCATGGAGAGTAAGCCTCTAATAAGGTACATATTGTACAAGTATAAGTTGGCTAACAAGAAGAAAGAGAGGCTTTCGATCACAACTCAAAGATTAGTAAATGTCAATATAGGCTAAAGAAAGGGTGGACAAAAGATGTTACTTCTTAACACCATTATTGTGGGGTACTAGAAGAAGATGCCCTTTAGAATATCAACACACTAATTTAGTATTATCTGACTAACTTTAAAGAAAAACTATAGTGTTATAAGGAAATTGGTGATTTAGGGATTATGACCTCAGGTTGTCTTTATGGAGTCACAGCAGGGACAACTCTCCAAGGACATGGATATCCAACTTGTTGATTATTCGGAAGATTCCCTTTTTGAAGATCATATTTTTGGCTCCCCTCGTACGAAGGTTGTGAGGGTTTTTTGCCATCGGATCCAAAAAAATTCCTATGAGGGTTTGAGCCTCCTCTTCCTTTTGGAAGGTCATGCTTCTAGTGAGGTACATAGATCTAACATCTAAGTTAATTATGAAGGTCTAAGTGGTCAGTTGGAGTCATGTGACATGATTGATGCAGAGGTTACCTTAGATATTTGAATCTCGACACGAGTGGAGGCTAAAGGATAAGAGGGGGGAGTATTTACTTTTCATAGTGCGGAAAATGGAGCTAATTACTCCTCAACCTCGACACCCTCACAGCTTAATTCGCCTCAATATCCAATATTGTTAGGGTTTATTGGATCTTGTTTAAGGTTTGAAGAGCAGAAAGGTCCCAATTATTCCCTAAAGAAGGCAAAGGGAAAAAGTCATAGATGGAAAAAGCTAATAAAATCTAGGGGTGGCAGGGTGTCTGTTGTTGTTGGGGAAGATGTACTTCTTGAACAACTTGGCGACTTGGTAGGCCAAACTGACGTGGGGATATTTTGTGGACGTCGCATCAATATGGTCAGTTTGAATCCATGGATACAAGAGCTTTAAATGTCATTTATTGGTTATGGCCTTATTTCTCACAATCTATACAGGGGATGGATAGGTTTTATTTTTAAAAGCGAGGAGGACACTCAAAGGGTGCTTGCGGGCTATTGGTACATGGATCGTATCCTTTTAAGGATGAATCCCTAGTACCCATTATTTGATGGCAAGGGCATCGTTGATTCCAACTCTCCAACCTAGGTAAAGATCTCAAATATTCCTCTAGATTTTTGGACAGACAGGGCCTTAAAGCCATTGGGGACTCCATTAGAACATTTATCATTGCATATAATGAGTACAAGGACAATAACCTTCGTCTGGTGGCTCGCATTTTGGTGGATCTGGAAGCGTGGTAGGGACTATTTGAATCCATCACCATCATCAGTGGGGATAAGCTTGATCCAGATGGATATTGGTGGCCACCCATCTATTCCAACTGGCTCCTCTTGTCTATTTTTAGTTCAACACGTTCTTTTGTACTTCTTTGTAATTGTGAGTTCTACACTTCTAGAGATGTTTGAATCCCTACACATCTTCCAAGTGGATACTGGTGGCCTCTCACCTAATCCAACTGGCTTATTTTGTATGTTTTCATGTTAGCACATCTTGTTATACTTCGAGGGCCGTTTTGGAGCCCTAAACGGTGTTTTTTTGGCTTGCCACAGTCAAACTATAAATGGAGTCAGAGTTTGACAACATAATGTGTAGTTCTCTGAAAGACCTTTCCAACAGGCTATCACGCGCCTAAAACGAAGGTCATATGCAAAAGTTACGAACCTAGGAAGTTGAGGTACCAACTTACCCATAGGGGCCCACCTGACTTTTGGCGTTTGACCTCCTAGGGTTAGGTTTTTTCATGTCTAGGGTTTTGACATTATAATATCAAAAAGGCCTCTAGAGCCTCATTATAATCATTATGCTCAGACGGATGCGCGCCGCAGCCAAATCTCTTCTCAGAGATAGCTACCACCATTCGAGTAAGTGTTTCAGTTATGTAGTTTTACAGTTTCAGCCTGTTTCATTTATTCAATAGAAGATATTGTTCATTGGATAATTGTGTTATTCTTCATATCTCTGTGTTTATTGTATTTAGTTTGTTAATCAGTTCGTTCCACTCCTAAGTCTGGATCAGTGGTATCAGAGCCAGATCTGCTTTTCATTTATTTTTCTTCGTGCATGTCCCCGACAAGATCTAGGTACAAGAAGTTGGGACCTAAACCAATCAAACCATTGCAAGATCGATCACGTCAAGCCTGACAACAACCCATGGGGGACGAAAAGAAAGATGATCGAGCAAGAGATCCTATTAAAATGTTGCTCAAGGAATCCCTTACACGACAAAGGAGCAAAATGATGGACAACTTTGCGTAGATCCTTCGACGACTGCTCATAAGAGAAGCAACTTCATCAAGCGGCCATGCAACCCCCTTCAAGGTACAATAAATTTTGATATCCCATTATCTGAAGGATTGATAAATGGGGATCCTGTGGATAAGTGGTTGAATATGCTCAAAGGGTATTTTTCGGTCCACAATTTTTCTAATAGGGAAAATATTACTTTTGCACTCCTCAAGGTCATCCCCCATGTTAAGGACTGGTAGGATACTTACTCTGAGCAAAGGGTCATAGATGAATCTGCAATATTTGTGGTGGCCCCTACATGGGATTCCTTTCGAGACACAATTAAAGAACTGTACTACCCTGTTGGAAGCTACGAGGACCAGTGCACCAAATGGACCACCCTGCTTCAAGAAAGGGACTAGAGAGTACCAGATTTCACCAATATTTTCCATACCCTGCGCACCAAATTGGGTATCAAAGACTATGAGCGTCATCTGGTGCTCAAATACCGCAGTTGTTTGCATAGATACATTCAAACGGAAATGGAGTTTCTGGACATCGCCTCATTGGGCATGGCTTATAGATATGATGTCAAGATCGAGCAAAAATTTAAGCAAAAGGGGCGAGAGTTTGGATCTGCGAACTCCCCACAGCCGAAGCAGGGCAAAGGCGGCCCCAACCCACACAATAAGGGACTGAGCCGAGATGGTCACTCTCAGGAAAACCATTCCAAGCCGCAACACAAGAAGGGCAATAAGAAGATGAAGAAGGACATGGGAAAATGGTGTGAGTACCATAAAATCCCTTAGCACAACACTGAAGATTGTCGCTCCAAGCAGTCACTCGTGACCAAGCTGAAGGCTTCCGAGTCAAAGGTCGATTCTGATTCCAAATCAAATCTTGAAGGAGGGAAGCAGATTATCGATGTTGAACCCAGTGCCCCTGTCCCTACCACCAAAGTCTGGTCAAGCAAACCAGAAGAACCAGAGGAAGGGGAATGCCTATTTCACTCATAGATGTGGGTAAAGGGGGCTCTGCTTCATTTCATTGTTGATAATTGTATTCAGAAGAACCTAATTTCAGCAGAGGTCGTCAAGCGGCTAGACCTGCCAATGACATCGCACCCGTAGCCCTACACCATTGGTTGGCTTCGCTAAGAAAGATATCTTTGTGTCGGCCAACAGTGTTGTCTGCCCTACGACATCAAGCCTTTCAAATATGAGGTATTGTGAGATATTGTTCCCCTTGAAGTTTGTGATGTTCTTTTAAGACAACCATATTTTTGAAAGTGTCATGTTATGTATCAGTCTAGACCTCGCAGTGTTATTATTACTTTGGGTAGCCAATTGTATAGGATACCAGAGGTAGTGTCGCCTACTGCTATTTCTTTAATCTCTACTAAGCAATGCAGTAAGGTCATTTCACAAACCGGGAAAATCGTCTTCTTTGTGATCCATGGTCACAGTAAGCAGAAGATCATCGCCACATCCGTGGCCTCTACACAGAGCCTTTCTTTGCAGCAGAAGCAAGTGGATGGAATCATGGAAGGATACAAAGACATCTTCTCCTCACCCATCGAGGTATCGACGCACTGCCAAGTCAAGCATCCAATTGATCTGACCCATGGGGCACCTCTACCCAATGGACCAGTCTATCGTCACTCGTTGATGGAAAATGATGAAATCAGGTGTCAGATCCAAGAGATTCTTCAAAAGGGGCACATCAAACCCAATTTCTCCCTTTGTGGAAGCTGGATTGTACTGGTGGAGAAGAAGGATGGGACTTGGCGACTCTACATTGATTACAAAGACTTAAACAAAATCGCAGTCGGGAATTGGTACGCCATTCCTAAGATTGATGACCTTTTTTACCAACTCAAGGGGGGAAAGTTCTTGAGCAAGATTGACATACAGTTTTGATACCACCAGGTTCCCAGTGAACCAACTAATGTATGGAAGACAACCTTCAAATCTAAAGAAGGTCTCTTTGAATGGTTGGTCATGCCCTTTGGCTTAACAAATGCACCAACCACATTCATGAGGTAGATGGATGATATATTGACACTCTTCACCAACTCCTTTGTGGTGGTATATTTGGATGACATCCTCATCTTCAACAGAAATTGGGAGGAGCACATGTGGCATATTCAACAGGTTTTGAGCACTCTGCGACAGCACAAGCTATATGCCAACTTAGACAAATTCTCTTTTGGCATGAACATGGTCCAATACTTGGGCTACATTGTTGATGAGCATGGGGTACATGTTGATCCAACTAAGATCCAAGTCATCTGTGGTTGGCCAACCCCGACCAAACTAACCGAGCTTCAGATCTTCTTGGGACTGGCCAATTTCTACCAACGGTTCGTGTTGGGATTCTCCCATATTGCATGGGCCTTCAGCCAGGTGACCAAGGGCGGTGGTAGGGAAATTTTTGTGTGGGGGAAGGAACAAAAATGAGCATTCGATGATCTGAAGCATTGCTTGTGCTCGGCTCTAGTACTCTCCTTGCTCGATTTGCAACAATCGTTCGATATTGAGACTGATGCATCTGACTATGCTATAGGCACAATTCTCACTCAACACGGTCATCTGGTGGCATACCATAGTGAGACACTCTCAAATACTGTCCATAAATACCCCAACTATGACAAGGAAATTTATTCCATTGTACAAGTCTGTTGTCAATGGAACATTACATTCTGGGAAAGGAGACGATCATCCACATTGATCACAAGCCTTTGCAGTTCATACAGACACAGGGGAAATTGCAGAACAACCACCATCAGAAGTGGTCCACCTACCTGTAGCAGTTCCATCTCAACATCAAGTATAAGACAAGGATCTCAAATCGTGTTGTTGACTACCTTAGTCGACCTTCTATGGCTGCACTCACCACTGTGCTCCATTCCTTTGGACATGAGGCATCTGAGTGGCCCCAACTTTATCAGCAAGATCCAGACTTCGCCACCACCTATCATTCGTTGGGTACAGGCACGACTGTCACCAATTTTCACATTCAAGATAAACTATTATTCCATCTTGGCCATCTCTGTTTTCCTACAAGCGAGCGTGCAAAGCTTATTTGGGAAGTCCACTACAGTCGGATGGCAGGACATTTTGGCATGGAGAAAATTGTGGCCATTCTTCAGAAGCATTTTTATTGGACAAAACTTTGACAAGACGTCAACAAGTATATTAGATATTGCACTGTTTGTGCCATTGCCATGCCAACCATCAAGAAGGAAGGCTTATACACCCCTCTCCCTACTCCCGAGAAGCCTTGGGAATCCATCTCAATGGATTGCATGTCTAGCCTTCCATCCACCAACCAAGGAAATGACTGTGTATTTGTGGTCGTTGGTCAGTTTTTGAAGATGGCCATCCTCATAGCTTGCAAGAAGAATATCACTGCAGCAGATACTGCCAAGCTCTTCTTCGAACGAGAGTGGGTCAATTTTGGGATACCACGAACCATCATCTCCGACCGAGACAACAGGTTTCTCAACACATTTTGGTCAAGTCTCTTGTCACTGTTGGACACCAAGCTCACGAAATCCACTACTTTCCACCCCCAAACATATAGTCTAATAGAGGTTGTCAATCGGATGATTGTTTACATCCTACACATGTATAACTCCAAGCATCCACGTACATGGGATGAGAGTCTCCCCTATGTTCAACATAGTTACAATAGGGTTGTCCATAGCTCCATCGACCATAGCCCATTTCAGGTGGGGCTAGGATTCCAACCCTTGGGTTCCATTGATGTTGCACTACCTCTTGCCACCACACAGACAAACTCTTCCCATGATCAATCTGTGATTGACAAAGCCACCAGATTCATTGAGTGGATTCAACACATCCACCAACAGGTCCAGGAGATTTTGCAGAAATCCAATGCTAAGTACAAGAAACACCATGATCAACACAGGGTACCACACCAATTTCAGGTTGGCGACAAAGTCTAGTTACATTTGCAGAAGGAGCGTCTCACAGGGCTCCATTGGAATCTCCGCCCACTTCGCTATGGGCCTTACACTGTCACCAAGGCTGTGGGTAGTAATGCTTTTGAGCTCAACACTCCACCCTTCCTTGGCATGCATCCAGTGTTCAATGTGGACCTCCTTCGGCCATATTTATCACCATTATTGGACACCTCAGAGATCATAGAACAACTAACACCAATAGAGCTCAACCATGAATGCATGGAACAAGCATCCACTGATCAGATAGTGGACACACAGGTCAAGGGCACTCACCAACAGAGGATCCAACTTTATCGAGTTGTCAAGGCAAGGCAACTACTACACCAAGGAAAGTGTCTCACCCGAGGCCAAATCCAATAGAATTTTCCTCACTTGATGGTGGAACTCAATGCAATGGAGACCATTGCTTCCTAAGGGGGGAGGATTGATCCAAGTGGATATTGGTGGCCACCCACCTATTCCAACCGACTCCTCTTGTTTGTTTTTTAGTTCAACACGTTCTTTTGTACTTCTTTGTAATTGCGGGTTCTACACTTTTGGGGTTTTCTGAAGCCCTACACATCTTCCAGGTAGATACTGGTGGCCTGTCACCTAATCCAATTGGCTTATTTTGTATGTTTTCATGTTAGCACATCTTGTTGTACTTCCAGGGTCGTTTTGGATCCCTAAACAGTGTTTTTTTGGCTCGCCATAATCAATCTATAGACAGACTCAGAGTTTGACGGAGAAATGTGTAGTTCTCTGAAAAACCTTTCCAACGGGCTATCATGCACCTAAAACGGAGGTCGTATGCAAAAGTTACGACCCCATAAAATTGAGGTACCAACTTACCCATAGGGGCCCACATGACTTTTGGCGTTTCACCTCCTAGGGTTAGGTTTTTGGATGTCTAGGGTTTTGGAATTCATGAGTAATATCAAAATTTCCTCTAAAGCCTCATTGTAATCATTCTGCTCAGACAGATGCGCGTAGCAACCACGTCTCTTCTCATAGATAGCTACCACCATTCGAGCAAGTGTTTCAATTTTACAGTTTCAGCCTATTTCATTTATTCAATAGAAGATATTGTTCACTTGATATCTGTGTTATTCTTCATATCTCTGTGTTTATTGTATTCAGTCTATTAATTAGTTCGTTTCGCTCCTAAATCTGAATCAAAGCTATATATTCAAATACTCAACTATGCGAACATGCCTTTTTGGTGCGCTTGGTGTCATAAAGTAGGCCATCTAATGGTAGATTATGATAGACCCACTATAAAATATATTGTTGGGCCAAAGAGGAGGGATCGTTTGGTAAGTTCATGGAGAAGGATCCAAACAAGGTTAATTGAGTTGCTCAAGAGGTGGAGAAGAAGGTAGATCCTCTATCCTTTTCCAAGGTCCCACAAGTCAATAAGATCATGGAAGTCAGGGATGTTCCTCCACAACAACCAGAACTGATGTTTGTTTCTTTGCCACTCAGGGAGAAATGTTAACCAACAATTGTATCTAGGAATTTAGAGGGGGGGAGGTAATGTTGGGCGATATGCCTTTCTCCTTATGCATGGGTTCTTTAGTGAGGGTATCAGACAGAAGGCCACAGTTGGAGCCACTCAAAGACCTAGATTTCTCATCGTCGCAGTGGGCAAGGATGAAAACAATTTAGCAATAGGCTTCTCCTTCATTTTTTTTGTCGGGAAATGACAACATTATTTCTTTCCATCCCCCCACTGCTTCTCTGATGGATGGGGCATCTCAGCTAACCTCCCTTTGATGCCTAATTCACACACAATGTTAGCTACAATTGATGGACCTTCCATAGTCGTGGATCTGTCTAGGGATTCTAACCCCCAATTGGCTTCCTCTTGGGGCTAAAAAAGTAATTGTCCTCCTGGTTCCCCCACTTGCTCCACAGGAAGGGAACCCTACCTTCTTTGTCCTTGATCTTTCTCCCATGCCTCATGGGGATTGGGTTATGGTGTCCCAAAGGAATGGGGCCCATCAAAGGTGGGACAAAATTCATTTATCAAAATTGCATAGGAAAAGGCCTCTCGAGAGATTAACCAAGGTCATTAGTACGCTCTTTCTGGGGTCCTTAGAACCAAACTTGCCCCTAAGGTGCCTCCACCATGAAAATTATGTCTCTAGATGTGTGTGTCTCCTAGGGAGGCGGGCCAAAAGAGTCTCCCTTAAACGAATGATAGATCGAGAATGTCCATATATCATTCTCATGGAAGAAACTATGGGCCAATGTGGTCCCATTATCACTAAGCTTTGGAAGATGTTTAAGGTTTGGGAGTTTGTAGGATCTGATTTGTTCAGTTTTTTGGGGGGTCTTATTTCAGGATTTAGGGAGACTCTCACACTCAATTATTGTTTTGTAGTCCAATATGGCATATTGACTTCAGTTCATAGTAAATATATGTATATTGATTTGGTAATTTTAAATTTGTATGGGCCCTATGAGGGAAGGGAACCATTTTGGAATTATATATTCAATCTCAAGTGTATTCAGGTAAACAATCTCATCATTGGTGGTGACCTAAATTTTACTAACAATCGAGAGGAAATTTGGGGCACGACTGCTCGAGAGGATCGATTGTCTAGCTACTTCATTGACCAATTTTAAGAAATAGGATGAGTAGACCTAGAGTCGGTCTGGATAGGGCCTACCTGGTACAACAATTAGAGTGGATCCAATGCAGTCTTGAAAAGGTTGGATCATTTTATAGCACATTCTGGTCTCATTTAGAGAGTAGAACAATATTGGTAGTGGATTGGAAAAGTCTGCATTTCAGACCACTTTCCTATTATATTGGAACTAGGAATAGGAGTAAAGAAACTCGGTGCCCCTTTTAAATACAATTTGCATTAGAGTGAGGAGGAGGACTTTAAGGACCTTATTAAGGATAACTAGCCTCACTTCCAACTTGATCCGGAGATGCCCGCTTCTGCACAATTTGTTGTAGGTCTCAGAAAAATCAAGGAGGTGGTTATTGTATGGGGGAGGGAGAAACAAAGGTTGCGGTCTCACTCCCTCGCGGAGATTGAGTTGGAGCCGACATGGATTTATATAGAAAACAACACTAGTGTAATACCACAACATCAAGTGGATCACATTCAATTATTGGAGCAGGAAAGAGTGAAATTTCTCCTGGACCAAGAAAGGGAGTGGAGACTCAAAAGCAGATCCTTGTGGCTCAAGGCCAGGGATCAAAATACTAAATATTTTCAAAATTTTGCGAACCATCAAAAGAAACTCAATACTATATGGGAATTAAATAACGATGCAGGGGTTAAGATCAAAGGTTTCGATTATTTGGCTAGGATGGGAGTTAATCACTTTGGAAACGTATTCAAGGCACCAAATCATGAAAATATCAAGGACATTCTCACGATCTTACAACATTTTCCAAGGCTAGTCAATGCAGAGGAAATGTTGATATGTTCCAACCTGTGTCTACTGAAGAGCTTCTTGGAGTCATACACTCATTTCAAAAAGACAAAAGTCCTAGGTCAGTGTTATTGGATAAATTGGTGAATACAGACATAAACTAATCTCCCTAGATCCACCTGGATCTGAAACAAAACAAGACATGACATGACGCTTTCCCTAAGTTACTATCATTGAATTTAGTACCAAAGAAGGAATGGATGACATACCTTTAGATATCGCTTCTTTATATCTTTGTTGTCCCTGCTTCGCTCCGATGCTCTTATGAGACTAGTTCTGCAATGACACAAACCGACCAAAGTGAAAGCAACAATAATAGGTTCAATGAAAACCTAAACATGTGATCAAGGAGTCATGTAATAAAATGCTAATGATTTTATGGGAAATAAACATGTCACCGTATTATATTAAATAAAAGTGGAAGATACAACCAAATTGACTTGATGTCGCAAGTTCCCTTTTAATGGTCCTTTGTTCCAACACACACATACACTTGCTCCGGATTTGTATGAAGATGGTCCACAAAAGCTTGATGGACAAATGGAGGCCTCAAGCATCAGTTGTGACTGAATCCTTCACACAGTCTTCAGCCTATTCTTTCAACAATTCTTTGCTCAATCTTGCTTAACCTTTTCCATGAGAAACCCATCCTTATATAGGAGAAGGTGAAGCGGTTAAAAGGATGAGGATGATCCCACCAAATCAGAGAAGCTAGTAGGATCACAACCATACGAACGCCACCTCACATTCTAAAAGATTCTCCTTCTAGAAACTTCGTGAACTTCTTCTTTTCTTTAGCTTCAAACGTCGCCGCACCCTGCCTATATAGCAGCCTGTGGAAACCCCACGAGCCAGGTATAGAGCAGCCTGTGGAAACCCCACGAGCCAGGTATAGAGCAGCCTGCGAAAATCAAGGATTTTCGCACTGTGTACTACTATCAGCCTGCGACGTCATTCTAAAAACATGCCTTGTAGAGGAAGAACTCAACCATTTTTCTCATGTACAAGATTGTTTTGAGAGCTTGAACACACACTTGTAGAATCATCATCAGAGTGACCAAAATAATGTGTAACATAATGCCCCCCAAAGTATGAGGTTGGAACTCGTGACAATCGAAATACTTTCTAAAATGTGTGTGTGTGTTGGGAACAAGGAGCGCACCAATCGAGAACTTGCAAACAACCAAGCATTTGCACAATATTATACCATTTCTAAGGTAGGCATTCCCATGCTCAGACTACAAATGATTTGAATCATAAATGTTAGTCATGGCCACCAATTATACACTGTGGATCCATGTCATCAAGACGACACATAGCCACCAAGAATACACTATGGATCTATGTGTTGACAAACTTGAAATCAAGACATAGCCACAAGACATACGAAGTGGATCTATGTGTCAATACAAATCGTAAATATTCCATCGCAACCTGGACCAAGATGATGAGATCCAGGGTCTTCAATTCCGTTGTCTGCAAGTACAAATCTAACCATGCGATTACAGGTGATGAAGTCGAACATGGTAGAAACCACTTGATTACTGATCATTGATGAAAACTATTAACAAGTGAGAGGGAAATCACCATTGATGACAATGACTCCCAAGGTACTTTAGTACAATCCAACGAATGTGAATAAATGAGCTGAAGTCGAACACTCGAGGGAATCTTTCAATCAGGGACCAATGATGTGAATCCACTGTCGAAAGCGAAGAAACCTACCTTTGAGGCATGCAAGCTCTAAGGTACTAAATGAATTCTAAGTCTTGTTCCTGGATGATGAGTTGAAGTCGACAGGAAAATACTCGTCACAGGAGGGCCTTGATGTATCCCCCATAAATGACATGAAATAAGTAACAGATTTAGGGTAGATCAAAGTGTGAAAATAATTTGAAACTGACACAGGGAAGGCCGACATGGTAGGAATTGACAATTGCAGATGGCCGACTCGATAAAGGGCTTGTTTGGACTTCTCTTGAACATATGAATGACACAACAATGGTCGTGGCAGCATTGAATCAAGGATGACCCAAGATATAAACTTGCAGAAGGTCAGATGAGAGGCAAATGGATTTCCCAACCCGGATTCAAAAGATGAAAGGGGGTGTCATGTTCAAGAGCGACGATTACTGCCACTAACACAAATACAGAGACGCATTTCTTTCCCAAAATCCCCCCCCACCATTTCTGGTGAGTACCTCTTTATTTTTACGCAAGCTTGAGGATGATAACATATGCTTGTTGATGTAAGCTCATCCTTCAGATGAGTCCCTCAGAGTATGTTTAACAAACCCTAAGAAGGAGTGGTTCGATCCCGTATGGGTCTTTCGATGTTTGTTTAACAAGTCCAAAGATAGAAAACTCGGGAGTTTTTCATGTTTTGAGAGTCTGAAAAACACTTAAAGAGAACTCTCCCAGTTCCTTTTTCGTAAAGTAGTTCGATGGGACCAAAAAAGTGATAAACTATTGCCCATCAAATGTTTTCTTCAAATACTTTTACGAGTGTGGAAAGAACAAGGTCGCTCGACAATCTTTTCATTTTTATGGAGTGTGAAAAGAGCTTAAAGGATACTCCATGGGTTTCGCTTTTCATGTTACCATGACGAGTATGGAAATATGACAAAAGTATACTCGGTTGCGTTCTCATCGATTTTCGAGCACGAGAACGAACAAAGACTAGGCTCGAGGTTTTTCTGCAAAACCTTAAAAAGTACTTGTACATGAAAAATATAAAAACAAATCATGAAAAAATCTCCATATTTCATCGTTCAGGATTCCAATTCTTCTATCTGCAAGAAAACAAAAGACTCACAAGACCATTAGACCTTTAAGTTTTGGATAAAATGCATATAAATAATATAAAATATTAAAAGAAAAATTAAAAAGTGAAATAAATAGGAGTAAAAGCCCTTTTTACTATTTCATTTGCATTTTGCCCAAAACTTGCCTAGAAACCCTGTTTTTACCTTAGAGGCTGACTGTCGATTGCGGGAGGTACAGGTGACCATTTAGTGAACAACTTCTGTCAAAATGATAATCTCCTCGTCCTCTTGCTTTTCATCGGATTAAATTGCATTTTTATTGGTTTATAATGGCTTTTTGAGTTAATTTTTAGGCCGATAGGCGCGCGCTGGGGCCGCCATAGGTGACCAGTATCGGGTGATACTGCAAAGTGTTTTATATGGGTTGCCATGGAGAAGCTCCCTACGATAGTCTAGACAACCATTAAGAATATCATCATTGTCGCATCACCCACTCAATGTCCATCGCACTCAAAAGTAGCTAGATTGCTTGAGCACTTATGTAGTTCTACACAATGTCAATTCAAATACACTCGATGTCATAGTTAGAGTGCTCAATGCACTTCAAAATTGGAAGAAACAAAATAATGTGTTTGGGAGTAAATTTCTTTATTTATTATCAACGCTCATATATACAAAAGAATGTTACTAATCTTTTCAAGCTTTGACTTAAGGTATTCAAGATTGTTTTTTCACCCTAAAATGAGACTTCTTTGTGATATGAATATTTAAGCAAAACATTATATTTAGGCGTTCAACAAGATACTCATGTTATTGGTAGAAATTCATTCTATGGACTTATATGTGAAGTTGTAGTTTCAAAAGAGTACCACGAGGGGATTGAACTCTTACCAAAACACTAGATGGGGACATGATATATAACCCACCCAGGCACCTCATAGTGTGTGATGATAATCCCTATTAGTAAATTGTCGATGTGATGCTCCTATCATGCACCGTTGACAATGGATCTCATTCGATTTAGTGGCTATCGACCTTTGATTAAGTTGTATTGGCCAGCCATGTGATGTAACGATGACCCATGAATTTGTGCTAATATAATGGTCAAAGAAATTTTTATTGGAACCTTGCAAAACCTTTATCACAAACATCATTTGCCATTGATATGGGGTTGATTTGAAGGTGAATAGGTATCTCATGACCTACTCTATCATGTCCTCCCACCATACATTCATTGACAATTACCCCATTGAAGCTCCTTTTGAATAACATTAGGCATGTGACTACTTTCCATGGACAAATGAAAACAAAACATGTGAAGCCTATTGAATGAATCCTCCATTACCTATAAATGGACCATAAAAAATGCTCCTCCTATTTTTGTGCAACACATCCACCCCTAATTTAGTTCGACATTCCGTTTCCCTTGTTTTAATTGTATGTTAGTTACAACTATGTCCAGTGAGGGCATTGTTCTGACATTAATGTCGTACACTACTTAAGGTAAGTGTTTTGTTGCCATGTCTCTTAGTTGGAGATTTGGATATATAATGGGATTTCCGTTTTTCCCTTTCTTCTTTTAGAGATCTTCCAATTCAATGAAGGGATACATAGTGGATAGATGGACAATTGACTCTTCATTGCTTCTACTCCATGTCCTTCTCTAAATTCAAATTCATTGGTTCATGTTGTCCCTTCATCCCAGAGATGGGTTTATTAGTGTGACTTTGTGTTGAAGTGGAAGGTACCGAGGCTACAATCACATCGCGAACTTTGGAGGGAGGGTTGGGTCGATGCACTGGTGCTACCAAGGTAGTGCTAGGTACCCATGCTGAACTCGCTAGTCTCGGTTGCTCTGGATGCTATTTTGGAAATTCCCGTAGAGTTTCTTCTTTGATGATTACCATCCTTTAGGTTTATGGCTTTTAACATTTTTCCTTACAACAACAATGCCGATATATAAGATCCTAAAAATGGCATCTTTGTTGGTGAGTCCTGTAATGAAAAGTCATGTTCTTGTAATCCTTTACTTGGATCCATTCAAAATCATTTCACTATAGAACAAACTTATATAGTAGGTTGATATTGAAATCAAGCTCAACACATATCCAACCATAGATAATGATGCACTTTTGATCTTGACCCAAGTCTCTTTTAATAATAATAATAAAATCTAAGACCACAACGTAGCAAAACACCAAAGATGTACGAGATCCCTTTGTTTATGGTACAAGGGACTCCCTCTATATAGGGATTGAAATGCATAGTCTATGAATGTGTACATATCCTACTCTCTCCCATAGATTTGACCTCAAAACCCTTAAACAAGAAACTCATGTTCTTAATCCTTAAACCCACTTAAAAAATCTATAAATATGCTTAAATATATATATATATATATATATATATATATATATATATATATATAACCCATGGGAGATCCCTAGTGTCACTCACACCAAAGTTGTGATGATCGTG
The DNA here is from genome assembly GCA_009831015.1 of Picea engelmannii. NCBI lineage: Eukaryota > Viridiplantae > Streptophyta > Pinopsida > Pinales > Pinaceae > Picea > Picea engelmannii. The sequence continues at coordinate 532,580 of ML784044.1, read as the reverse complement.
ATCGTCATAGTGGTTGGGTGAACGTATAGTAATAGCAATTAAATTCAATCCTATCCGGGTGAACTAGGACCGGACCCTCGAAATCCATTGGCACCATGATACCTAACGTGACCCCCTTATCTAAAGACAAAAATGACGTTATTTCCGTGTAGCCATCCCCCATCCCGCGTCGTCTTTAACGAAGGATGTGATTTCTAGGGAAAAAGACAGTACACATTAGGTGACCACGCTGGTAGTTCAAAACAGATCCACGCCCCCACCAGCACCGTCAGCATCTACGAAATTGTCATGTCAGTTGCCAGCATGGCAGAATGTTCTTTCCACGTGTCATTCAATAGAAACGGAGGTCCGTCAGCGTCCGTCAGGTTCAGCTGACGGAATGGCCGTGGTGGTCGTCACGTCGTGCTGCACTGGTGACCTCCCCGTTTCGTGGAAATGGCATAAGTCAAGCAAATGACCCAACAATTAAAAATAGATCTATACAAAAAATTAGTCACCAAAAAAGCACAGGGAATAATTTAGTACACGCCCGAGAAGGGGTTCGGAAGCCTTCGTCATCGGTATACGCAGGTTCCAGGTTCGATTCTCAACCGAGACAAATTCGTCCGTTTCTTGACTACGAGATAGCGCTTTCCATTGGAAGAAATTCTCAGAAAATAGAGAGGAAAGCGATGCCATCTTCGATCGCGGAGTAAACTGCGAGAAGAGTAGTGGGACCGATAACTTCAGATGAATGGATTTCTTTAATATGTAGTGATTTGGGGTCGGATTGGTGTTTCAGATGGCGTATTCTGAATGGATTTCGATACAATCTAGGGTTTACAGAGGGGCATTGCCGAGGTAAGAAAACTCGACTTGTTTGCTTTAATTTGTAAATGCTTTACTACTTGTGCTGCGACGGTAGAGATTTGATCTCCACTTTCTGTTTGCCAAGGCGAGAGTTTGAGGAGGAAATGCTGGTTGAGTATGCAAAATGGGAAGCTAAAGGAAATGGCTTTCAATCTCTTGTTATTTCAAGTTCGAGTGATTATTACTTTCTGGCCTAGAACGGAAGGTGAGGAGGTCATTTCCGGGCCGCCAATTCTTCCCCGCCTCTAGATTTTTAGTGCTTTGCTATCTTTATCTTCGATGCTGAATGTTTTGAGAAATCGGGAGATTTATGCATTTAGGGATGTTGTTTTAATCCACAATTATGACTTCCAACCAGCCTTTACTGCTGTCGTCGTCGCCTCGCACGGTGACTTCAGCTTCTCCTCCATTGAACAATGGAAGCTTTGATTGCCTTCGCAATGGAAATGGTTCCTATATATCTTCTCCGATTCGATCTTTGAATTTGAGCAGGGATGAATCTCAGTTTATCTTCGAGATGCCTTCCTTTGATAATAATAACAGTCCTTCGATGACTGGAAGACGGGGTTTAGATTCAAGCCCTAGCAGAAATCCTGGAGAGAATCGCAACCCAGATGCGATTTGCGGCAGTGGATTTGACGATTTTTACAATAGGGAAACTCAAGAGTTTGTCTTTCCTTTAGGAGACGATTGGGAAGGTTTGGAGTTGGGCCAGTGTGCGCAGAATGCAGATGCTTCCATACGGCATGCCTCAAAGTCAAAGCTCGAAAGTCATTCTCCGGAGGTGCACGGTAGTCCTGCAGGGTTATCGAATCGAGGCACATTTGAAATTTCTAGCACACCAAACATTCCTTCTCTCCAGAAAACCGAGGCTGCGCGACAGCAAGCAGATTTTTCAAAGTGGCAACACGGTTCAAAAGCTTCGGAGACAGAAAATTCTGTAATAGCTGATGCAAATGAGAGGGTGATTCATATCAATGATCCGAAATTGACAAATGACAAATACGAGTTCACAGGAAATGAAATACGGACTAGCAAGTACACTGTCATCACATTTTTGCCAAAGAATTTATTTGTTCAGTTTCACCGGGTTGCATATATCTACTTTCTGGTAATTGCTGCTTTGAATCAGCTTCCTTGGCTTGCAGTTTTTGGGAGGACTGTATCACTTTTCCCTCTTCTGTTTGTTTTATGCGTGACGGCTATCAAAGATGGGTATGAGGATTGGCGCCGGCATCGTTCTGATAGGAAAGAAAATAACAGGGAGGTAAAAGTACTGCAGGGTGGTCAGTTTCAAGACAAGAAATGGAAGGATATCAGGGT